>JAUCMX010000007.1:15866225-15906225 GCA_033459395.1 Hemibagrus guttatus
GCATAGGACATCGCCTTCAATAATTTACACACCTCTACAATATTACTCTTAGTAACCTCAGACTGACGAAGGCGTATAACGTCAGCGCCTACATGGAAGGCTATCTTGGAGAACCTATGCTTGCCTAGGACCCTAAGGTTACCTGCTATGTCCAGTGCCCTGGGTATTGGAATACACCAGACCTGTGCTGCCGGAACACCTAAAGGCCTAGTTAATTTCAGATGCCTTAAGATAGAGTCTCCTATAACCAGAGCTCTTTAAGGTTTCTCAGCGGGTGCTTCACTGAGGAGAGCAAACCTGTTGGACATGTGAAGCAGAGAGGAGTGGTGCTCCTGTGCACAAGCCTTAGCATTAGCCTTGGCTTTGCGACTATGCCGCCGAGTCCTCACCCATTTGCCCCGCTGTGAGGGCTCTAATGCCAGAGTTGGGTTGTTACTAACTCCACCTAAGGCATCCAGACAATCAGACTCACCTATGGCTAACACCCACAAGCCAATGGTCAGATGGAGCAAGATATCAGCAAGTTCCGGTCACTCCTGCAGTGCTGATAATCAAGAAGATTGGGATAGGAGTATGAATATATGCAGAACAAATTATGGCACTCAGCCATTCAGCTCAGCCATTAAGCCATTCAGCTCGGGAAACCACTTACCAGCATCTGGAACAAGTGGCACAGGAAATGGTAAGCATGGTAAGGTCCCAGTTTCTAGTACATGTTACTAATATCCCTGCTGCATTTTGCACAAGATGTAGCTTGTTAGTTGTAGTAGAAAGAAGTCCTGTGAAAAGTGTCACATTAGTCAAGACAAGATGAATCATTAAGACAGGATCATTATCTTGGCATCTTGTAATTGAAGATAGGATCTTTCTCAGGTTATATCTACCTTAAATTTCTTCAACAGATGTAACAGGAAATTTGCAAAAATTTGCCAAAAACATCATTGTTTTAAAATTTGTTGCAGTCAAGGAGATTGTAGGGAATCCAAGCAAGCTCATGGTGGAGTCTAGCATAGAGCAGTGAAGTGGCTTGACATTCAAGCTATAACACTGCTCTCAGTCCTTGTTTCAGCCAATCAACTGGACGACATGAGAAAAAGTAAAGAAACAGTAGAGATTTCATGCCCAAATAAAGAGACTAGTCATATAGTTTTATAGATATTTAAGGTATCAGTAGATAGCTTGGAAACATTTTTGAAAGGGAAACAGACCTTTTAACAGACAAACAAAGAACATTTGATGGCTTAGAATTTTCCTCACACATGTTTACTAATTACTGTTTCGTAGTTTTTAAATAGAAGAATATTTAGATACAGAACCCAGTATATTTGGTGGTTCAGAGGCAGGATCCTTCTCTCTCATTGCTGTGGCCCGAGTCTGATTCCCAGGCAGAGAGCCAACCCAGCCACTGAAGAGCTTACTCTTAGTGCCGGTCCCAAGCCTGAATAAAGGGTTGTGTCAGGAAAGGCATCTGGTGTTAAACCTGTGCCAAATCAAATATGTGGACCCAATGATCTGCTGTGGCAACTCTGATCAGGGAGCAATTGAAAGAACATCATCATCATCTAGATATAGGTATCACAGGATTGTGTTACATATTATGGGATCTGTAGTTAGCTTACAAAAGAGTCAACACTACAAGATGCTTTTTCATGGATAGAAAAGCCAAATTTAACAGAAGGGCAAGGCCACCACAGAATGTTGAGATAATGCTGGCTTGTACAGCATCAATATCTTCAACTCCCGTGAGACAGGACAACAATGGTCATTGTCAAAGTCTAGTAAGTTGTCAAAGTGCGGAGTGTAACTCTGCTGGTATAAATGTGGATTTTCATAACCAGTAACCATAACCATAAATGTTGTAATTCAAGAAAAATGGCACTCTGTAAATCAACATCTTGTTTTTTTAGATTGTCAGTCTTCAACTTTAAAAGTGTACCTATTTTATGGCAAAAAAAATTCTATCCTTTGCCATAATAAGGATTATAGTGTTAAGCACTTAATTGTCCAGTCAAGATAAAATCTCTATTATCTATTTTTGTCTGGAGGTATAGTTCAGTTTTAGACTTCTACATATGTTTTAGAGTAAAATAACTTGAATAAGTAATATGCTTCTCCTTGCACAAAAAAAGCAGGCTGTTTTAATAGTTTTAACAGATTGCATGCTGAGGGAAAGAGTCATAGCTTTGGTCTAAATAGAACATATATTTATTTGAACTGGAAGCACCCTGTAAAACCTTGTTATTCTTGTAATTTCTTATGAATTTATCCAGATGGGAGACTGCCCTGCAAACAAGAGCTGTCAAGTGTGTAACTGGAGGCATCAAAGTTGCTTTTAAAAAACACACTGCCCAAGTATATTGATACATGCTCAAGACCAGGGGAAAATCTGGATTAGCCCATTAATGTCTGGACAAAGTTCCCTCTGACTCCACCATTCTTCAAGAAGAGAGCTGGGTAGAGGAAAGTTTCCCTCACTGCTGAGCAGAGCCAGTGGACACACAAAATCCACAGAGGTATAGAAGCTGGAGGTGCTGATTTAGTATTAAGCCATCCTCTCCTTATTGTAAATATACCACAGGGGTGTGAATAAATCCATCAAAGTTTCTTTCACATGCTGTCTTTTTGTTGGAGTTTTTCCTTCTCAATGTTGTCACTAGTCTACTCACTATAAATATAAATATAAATATACCCTGCCCATTGGTTGCTGTCTTTGGACTTGAGGCATCTCAGTTAAACCCTGTACAAAAGGAAGTTATTAGTTTCACATCACTGTTGGCCAGACGTCACCTTCTCCTACAGTGGAAGTCCACTGACCCACCATCTCACTCACAGTGGCTAAAAGATAGTGTTTTTCCTTAAGCTTGAGAAAATTTCATACAATAAAAAGGTAACACTGCCAGTTTTTTTTATAAATGGCAACTGTTTATTTCATATTTCACATGCCTTAAGTAGCCTTTGTCATATATATATATATATATATATATATATATATATTATAGCACAGTGAAATTCTTTCTTCGCATATACCATCCTTGGGGGTTGGGGTCAGAGCGCAGGGTCAGCCGTGATGCAGCGCCCCTGGAGCAGGGTGGGTTGGGGGCCTTGCTCAAGGGCCCAATGGTGGCCAGTTGACAACCCAGAGCCTTAACCACTTAGCTACCACCACCCCAAAAAATGGCCCATACAGAGATCAAACCCAT
The DNA here is from genome assembly GCA_033459395.1 of Hemibagrus guttatus. NCBI lineage: Eukaryota > Metazoa > Chordata > Actinopteri > Siluriformes > Bagridae > Hemibagrus > Hemibagrus guttatus. The sequence goes on from JAUCMX010000007.1 coordinate 15,869,426, forward strand.
GACCTTGGCATGATTAACGCCACATTCTAACCAGCTGAGCTAACCGGCCAAGACATTGTATATGCTACCAATTTTAAATAAAAAAATAAATAAATAAATAAATAAATAAAAAACCCACACAAAAAACTGAATTTAAGATTCAAGGGTTTCTTGTCACAGCAAACAGTGTTACACCATACAATGAAATTCTTACTCTATGAATCCACCAGCAGCCTAACACATAGGTTAATAAAAAAAATAGAACATACAAGGTGTGAATTACAAATTTTAAATTACAAAATTACTAATAGTGTAAAAAATATTACCTGTATAAAGTGTACAGTGTGCGATAACAGACATATACTGTATATCTGTCACACCCAGGTGCCCCACCCTATGCGGGGCTCAAACCCGGACCTCCATGGTTGCCGCGTGCATGCACCTGCATGCCGTGGAAGGAAGACCAATACGCGGGATTCGACGAAGCACTGCTTTTATTATATAAAAACACAAGACATGGGGAAAACTAACCTAACACTAGACAGAACACTTACAAAGCAAAACTTGATGAACTGAAACCTAGAACACGAAACATGGAACAATGACCGACAAAGACAAAGATACAAAAGGATCCCTACTTATAGGGCTAAACATTAGGGCTAATTGTATACAGGTGACACAATCAGGAATGAGAACAATGGGCAGGGAAACACAGACAAGCAGGCTTCCAAGATTCACCTGCCAGCGCCCACTCCAGGCCTGGTAGGGAACTGTCCAGCTGTTCCTGACAATATACAAAGTCCTGTGGAGGTAGACGAGTCCTTGTTGCTTATTTGCATTGAGAGGAATGCATGTGTATGTGCAATGAATGCAGAGATCATCTGTATTCTCTGATAAATAATGCATTGAGGTATCTGTGTGTGTGAGCCTGATGGCCTGTGGGTAGAAACTGTTATTTAGCCTTGATGTTCTGGCTTTAACACTCCTGTAGCATCTGTGTAAAAAGACTGTGCTGATTACTGTCTTTGATGATGTTGGTGGCTCTCTTGATGGCTCTGGCATGGTAAAGGCTTTCCAGTGATGGTAAGACATCACAACCCTCTGGAGAGCCTTCTAGTCCTGTGTTGTGCAATTTCCAAACCGGACTGTGATGGAGCTGGTGAGGACGCTCTCAATCACTCTCAAATCTACAAAAGCTCCTGAAGATTTGGCTTGGCATGCCAGATTTCATCAGCCTTCTCAATAAGTGCATGCGCTGACGTGATTTCTTGATTTGTTGTGTAGTATTATATGACCAAGTGAGATCATCATTAATGTGGACACCCAGGAATCTAAAGCTGCTCACTCTCTCCACCTCTGTCTCACCAATATGCAGTGTAGAGTGCTGCTCCTCCGTAGATCGACAACCATCTCCTTTGTTTTGTTGACATTCAGGGAGAGATTGAATTAATGTTGTGCTGGCACCACATTACTAAGTCAGCAGTGGTTGGCAATGGTTTGTTGTTGAATCATATTAGCTTTTGGCTGCTCCCTGTTCGGGGTCACCACAGCAGACCAACTGGTCCACACAACAACTTGGCACAGGTTTTACGCCGGTTGCCCTTGCTGACGCAGCCCTCCCATTTTTCTGGGCTTGGGACCGGCACTGCATCCAGTGGCTGGGGTTTGGGCATTGAACCCGGGCTTTCCCCATGCTAGGCGAGAAACCTACCACTGAGCCACCAATGCCCTTTGCTGCTGAATCAGATTGAACTGGGTTAATCTGTATTTTAAGGATATGGGATTAAATAGCAACTATCAAAAAAGCAAAGTGTTACCAGAAACAACCACAGAAATGTTTATTAACACAACAGTGAATTTTTCTGTTAGACAGAATAGCTGGCTAACATAAGCTAGCTAGCTAAACATCTAGGCAATTGGGTAAATCAGTAGAGAATAATGATACTAGCTAACTAGGATTGTAATATATAAACAATAGATAAGTAGTCTACATAAAACAATAATTGCACTTCAGGTTAAGCTTTGGATGCTTTTAGAACTTCATAAGCTCTGTTATCATACAAAGCTTAACTATAATGCTAATCATAAATTCTTTATCCACAGTCCTCAGAAACTCAAATCCAAGGTTAAATAAAAGAAAAGAAAAATTTGTTGATGGAAAAATACCAATTATCTGACAGGGCCCTGAAATATGTTCACACAAACCCACATGATCAGATCCTGACAAGGACAGAAAAACAAGGACATGAAATCAAATAAAATGAAGAATAACAGATTTGTCACAGTGTGCTTGTAACAACTGGTTTGCTGAACTTGGCATTAGCTTTGAATATCACATGCAAACAGCAAGACACATTTTTTCCCAATGCCACATTCTTCACTTTGCCATTACATGATAACATCATGTTCAGACTACCAGCAAAAATTCCCACAAACCAGTGTAATTAGGAATGTGAAACCTGTTGGGCCTGATTGGCTGAGTCTGCCATCAGTCAGTGGGAGTGTATGTGTGAATTGGAGGGATGTGTTTGAGAAGCCAAAGGAGGAGAAGAGCAGTGCATAAGGGACCAGACTTGCTATGAGGAGTCCTCAGTTCCTGTCCTAAAGGAAGCCTGTAGTACAGGAATGGCATTGATTGAGCTTATCTTTGTCTTGTGTGGTGCCTGTGTTGTCTTCTTTTGGCTGACCCGCGCAATAATGATGCTTGCTCCAAACCTTGGTGGGCCGATTCCTGGGAATTTCTTTACCTCAGTGGGAAAATGGGCAGGTGAGGTATTCTTTACTCAATAAAATCAGTGCACAGAAATCTTTCTATATACCATGCTTATATGTTGATCTTTTCATATTTCTCTCTGGCTGCCAAGTGCATCATTTCTGGCTCTTACAAAAAAATTTTAACAATCTTGATTGTACCTGAAAGCTTTCAGCAAACGGGAAATTTGACATTAGGGGAATTGGAAAGAAGGTGGCAGGAATTTTAAAATACTTAATGAATTATGAGGAGTGATACATCAAGAAATATTCTTGTAAATGTCTTACTCTACTGCCTAAATGGCTCAGCATGTGATACATGAGAGAAACCAACAAGTGGTTACCTTTCATGCCCCGTGACTCATTGTCCTGGGCTTAACAACTCATCGCCACCAACACCCCCACCTCCCACCCCCCATTTCTCCAATCACACTGAATATAGCTAATGAAAACAATTTTAAGTGGGTTACTGTTGTACACTTAGATGTAATCAGGTTTGGAAATACATTTGCATTATTTCCAACATAGAGACCCTCCACTGATGTAGGATTTCACATTGAAAATGCAAAACTTGTTCCCAAGCTTTGTCTCTTCACCATTCTTGATGTACAAGAGGCAAAGGGAAAAAACCAATTAGAACACTATGTTCCAGAGTGTATTATTACACAATTTCCTTCCTCTTGAGTTTGACAAGATCAGTTTGGCATGCATGAATAAATGGTCATTCACAAACTGCCTGAGCTGTCATTTTGTCTGTGTGTGTGTGTGTGTGTTTGTGTGTGTGTGCGTGCGCGTGCGTGAACCCCTTTTAATACACCACTGTGGTTTTATTTTTCCCCCCACTTGCCTGAATTGTTACAGAAATGTGGGAGACACCAATTTAAGAAAAAAAAAAAACATCAGTGATGATTGTGGGGCTCAAACAAACAAACGGGTCCTGCTTTTGGAGAAAACGTTGAACAGCTCCTGGCTGCAGTGCTCCCTGATCCTTTATCAAGCATCTGGGCACACACTGTCTTCTCCAGTACACACTGTTAAAACAAACACACACACACACACAAAAAAAACCAGTCTTTCCTCTATCCTGTTCTGCCAGTATGTGTTTATGTCAGTGTTATGAAATGCTCACTGATAAATGCTTATTGTCTTCTGAATACTTATAAATTGAAGATGCGTCAGAGAAAATTGGATACTGGATACATGCTTAATCATTATGCCAATGTCAAACACTGATAAATGGGGGGAAAAACCTGGAATAAAACACATCATTGCACTCTACACTAGCCTTGCAGTTGAGACACACAAAATCCAACTGGAATTATAGCAAAAAGCAGTGACTCTGTAGTTGCAGCTTTAGGCTGCTGACTGAAAATCACGAAAGTCACAGTTATGTCCTTGAGAATACCCTTAACTTCCAATATCCTATTTCCTTTGGATTGTGTTAATGGCATTTTTTAAGTGACCAATAATTCTACTGTGGTCCTGGGGTTTGAAATAATTACTAGCACAGTCTTTAAGCTACTTGTATAAATAGGAAGACATACTACTATAAATCATTGGCTAGTATTTGAAATATGATTATCAATATTTGTTTAAGGTTAGGTTACCACTTTATTATTATCTGAAAACACAATATAACTATGCAATGATCTAGTACCATGGGAGGAACTTCGACTGAATGATTTATCATTTTGTTTGGTTTTATGTTAGCATGTAATGATGATGATGATGATGATGATGATGATGATGATGATGATGATCAATATATAATTCTAATGATCTCTGTTGCAGTCATCACTGGAGGCTCAGAAGGAATAGGAAAAGCTTATGCAGAAGAGGTATCTCATTCATTCTGAATTCTTCAGGATATTTTGCTTAAATGCTCTAGTACACACACTGTATCGATTTATTATTGTTCCAAATAATTTTCCCACTAATGTCAGATATAACTTTCTTCCCAGTTTGCAAGACTTGGGCTGAATCTGGTGATCATTAGCAGGAGTAAAGAGAAGCTTGTCAGAGCTGCAAGAGACATAGGTGGAGTGCCTGTGAATGTTTTTATATGTTCAGATCATGTTTTATATCGCTTAGTTGTACATACATCAATGTGACTGGATCATAATATTGCAAATTATTTATGACTGTTGCCAATTCATGAGTGACATTTCAATCTGGTATACATAGATGGAGTACTTTGTGTTAGTGTCTGGCTTCAGACTGACTTCTCTCCTTTTCCCAACAGAGGTTAAAACAAACAGAAAAGTCATGGTCATATCCACTGACTTTACCAAGGATGATATTTATAAAAGCATTAAGGAAAATATTCAGGATTTGGATATCGCCGTTTTAGGTTTGTTGGCTTCAAATTAACATGCAAATCACACTTGAAGAGCTTGATGTGTGAAATGTTAGTGAGAAACTGTAAAAGGTCTTATCTGATCTGATCTAATCATTTTCTTTGTGTGTTACAGTTAACAATGTGGGAATTCTGCCAAGTAATATACCCTACAGATTACTTGAAACAGTTCATCTGGAAGAGGTGAACTCAGTATTTTATAAATTCTTTATTAGAGTATGATTTAATTTTTTTTTGTTGTTGTTTTTCATAGAAGTTATCTTAACATTGTCTTAACATGTATAGTCCATGCGTAAAATTCCATTCCAATGTCTGTACCGCTTATCCAATCTACACTCGGGTCACGGGGAGCCTGTGCCTATCTCAGGCGTCATCGGCCATCAAGGCAGGATACATCCTGGACGGAGTGCCAACCCATCGCAGGGCACACACACACACACATACACACACACACACACACACACACACACACTCTCATGCACTCACACAATCACACACTACGGACAATTTAGAGACTCCAATCAGTATGCATCACAATTTTATATAAGATTTTGGCACAGTGGTTTATCATCTTCATTTATTTTTGTTAGCTACAATGACAATTGTTTAGGGTCAACAACAACTTTTATGTGTGTGTGTTTTGTGTGTGTGTGTGTGTGTGTGAGAGAGAGAGAGAGAGAGAGAGAGAGAGAGAGGAGAGAGAGAGAGAGAGAGAGAGAGAGAGAGAAATGTGGCTAGAGCTGCTAAAATTATATTCTCTCTTAGAAAATTCATCAAATTATCAACTGCAATATGAAAGCAACAGTCAAGGTATGATGACTCAAGTCACTATGTAAATATTTGTTCAAATTAATGTACAAATGATTTTTTGCACATATTGCATATTTATAGGACATATAACCCTTTGCTCTTGCATTATTTTTTTTCAATACAGATGTGCCATATTGTCCTTCCTGGAATGGTGGAAAGGTTAGTGGACTATAAATAGTAACAGGTTGTTCAGACCTATATTACGGTTGTTAAGCATTAATATAGACATCTCCATCGTGTCTGTTTCTGCAGAGGCAGTGGCATCATCCTGAACATTTCATCTGGAATTTCTAAAAGTCCCTTTCCCATGTACACTTTATATTCAGCTACAAAGGTCAGTGTATCTACAGTATCTAAGTTGAATGTGAACTTTTTATGTTTATATGGCATTCATAAAAGTGTTCAAATGGAATGGCAGCATTTGATTCCAACTCAGTAAACATATTTGGAACTAGATAATTGAAATTATTATAAAATATTAACAAGATAATTTCAGAAAGTGCCAAACTTTTATAATAAGCTGTGTTATTATTTTGTTTTAAACACTTCACAGCATTTCAAAGATCTCAGCGTGCATAAGGAGCCGCAGCACTACAGCGTGCGTTTTTGTGTTGTCGTGTGTTTATGTTGCCACATGTGTTTTTTGTTTTGATGTAATGTCTTGTCTACACCCATGGCCTATCACTGGTTGTCGGATTGATGTATTGTCCAGAATTTCTACATCTGTATTTAACAAGTGGATTTTTACATCCTGTTTTTTGACTTATGTTTCCTCGTTCGTGTGTTTTGGATTATCATTGTCATAGCTGTTTGTAGTTCACCTGACCTTTGCCTGTTCACTGTTTATGAGTTTTGGATTATTCTGCCTGACTCCAATAAAATGTGGTAACTGGATGCAGTGGAAAAGCGAGGGGGCAGCAAGCCAGGATTACCATGCCAGTTACCATCTTGGCTCAATCCATTTTTCTCAGTGGGCTTTCATATATTCCCTGGAACCCTTTAATGACTTTACAGTTTACTCAGAATGCTGCAGTGCCAAGTATATTTTTTTGTCAGGACCCCAGGCCTGACAAGAAGCAACAGCTAATGTTCTTTCTTGATATCCCGGGTCATCAGCTGAGCCAACCTATGCTCCCGAGCTCCTGATTGCTATGGGAATCTTTTATCATGTCAAACCAGACGCCTTAGCAGCTTAGTGTGAAAGGTGTTGGAATGTCCCGAGTTGATTACCATAGAGTACCATAGCCCTGCCAGCTGACTGCAGGTAGTACCCTAGGTTCTCTCCAGTATGCCCCATGTCTGCCCTCGGCCCTCTAGCCATTTGCATGTGTCTCATATCTCATTCACATAATTAAAACAAGGCCACAATGCAGTGTTTACAGTCCCTACAATGGTAATTAAGAGATCATCAGATTATCATAATTCAGATCATAATGGATATCTATTGTTTAAAATTTGTCCTGAAGTTACAAATCCATAAGATGTAAATTGCTATGTTAATGCAATGTCATAATAACAGTTCAAACAAAATGTATCTTACTGTAGGAGCCATCTTTAAAACTATGCTGATATAAAGCATATAAGACGATTAACAGGAAAGGTTGATTGCTTTCATTTTACAGCACCTGGATAATTTCAATAATGCTTTCATCTCCCCCAGGTGTTTGTTGACATATTCTCACGAGGGCTTCAAGCTGAATACAAATCCAAAGGAATTCTTATTCAGGTAAATATATTTATTTATTTATTTATATACGCACACACAATAAAGGTTTCAGGCAAGTGTGAAGAAATTCTGCAAATTAAAAATGTTTTCAAAAATATATTTTAATTATTTTTTAACAATTTACAAAGTGAGCGAACAGAAGGAAAATCAGTATTTGGTGTGACAACCCTTTGACTTCAAACCAGCATCAATTCTTACACTTGCACAAAGTCAGGGATGTTGTAAGAGCAGAGTCAGGGGTATGATTAACCAATTATACCAAGCACGTGCTAATGATCATCAATTTCATATGTAGGTTGAAAGACATTCATAAACTGAAAGAGGAACAGCTGTGTAGGAGCTTAAAACTGGGTGAGGAACAGCAAAATTCTGTTACTAAGCTGAGGTTGTGGAAGACAGTTTCAGTTTCATGTCACCATGGCAGGACTGAGCACAGCAACAAGACACAAGGTAGTTCTACTGTATCAGCAAGGTCTCTCCCAGGCAATGATTTTCAAGCAGACTAGGGTTTCAAGATGTGCTGTTCAAGTTATTTTGAAGAAACATTGCAATATTGAGGAGCATAGACACAGTGGTTGGCCAAATGTAATGCAGTAAAGGAAACGCACATCATGCTTACTTCACTTCGACATGAGAAGATGTCCAGCAGTGCCATTAGGAAAGAACTGGCAGAAACCAGTGGGACCATGTTCACCCATCTACTGTACGGAGAAATCTGGCCATAAGTGGTCTTAATGGAAGAATTGTGGCCAAAAAGCCAGAAATATTTGGCTGTATCAGGAGGTAGGTTATTTACCAAATGGCTGAAGAGCGATACAATAATGAGAGTCTGCAGTCAACAGTATGGTGGAGGTTCCTTGCAAGTTTGGGGCAGCATTTCTGCAAATGAAGTTAGAGATTTGGTCAGGATTAATGGTATCCTCAATGCTGAGAAATACAGACAGATACTTATCCATCATGCAGTACCATGCAGGGAGGCATCTGATTAGCCCCAAATTTATTCTGCAGCAGGACAACAACCCCAAACATACAGCCAATGTCATTAAGAACGATCTTCAGCATAGTGAAGAACAAGGGGTCCTGGAAGTGATGGTTTGAACATCACAGAGTCTTTCTGGGATTACATGAAGAGACAGAAGGATTTGAGGCAGCCTACATCCATCAGTATTTGCAGAGTTCCTTAGTTCCTTCGAAAACTGTGTGCAAGTGTAAATAGAAGAATTGATGCTCTTTTTCCGGTGGTCACACCAAATATTGATTTGATTTGGATTTCTCCTCCGTTAATTTACTTTCCATTTTGTTAACTGATAAAAGTAAGTATTCTTTCTTTAAAGCATTGTTTTACACCTGCCTAAAAGCTTTGCACAGTGTGCATATATATATATACAGTGGTGTGAAAAAGTGTCCTGATTTCTTATTTTTTGCATGTTTGTCACACTTTCATGTTTCAGATAATCAAACACATTTAAATATTAGTCAAAGATAACACAAGTAAACACATCATGCAGTTTTTAAATGAAGGTTTTTATTATTAAGGGAAAACAAAATCCAAAACTACATGGCCCTGTGTGAAAAGTATTTGCCCCCTAAGCCTAATAACTGGTTGGTCCACCCTTAGCAGCAACAACTGCAATCAAGCGTTTTCCATAACTTGCAATGAGTCTGTTACAGCGCTGTGGAGGAATTTTGGCCCACTCATCTTTGCAGAATTGTTGTAATTCAGCCACATTGGAGGGTTTTCGAGCATGAACCACCTTTTTAAGGTCATGCCACAGCATCTCAATCGGATTGAGGTCAGGACTTTGACTAGGCCACTCCAAAGTCTTCATTTTGTTTTTCTTCAGCCATTCAGAGGTGGACTTGCTGGTGTGTTTTGGATCATTGTCCTGCTGCAGAACCCAAGTTCGCTTCAGCTTGAGGTCACAAACAGATGGCCGGACATTCTCCTTCAGGATTTTTTGGTAGACAGCAGAATTCATGGTTCCATTTATCACAGCAAGTCTTCCAGTTCCTGAAGCAGCAAAACAGCCCCAGACCATCACACTACCACCACCATATTTTACTGTTGGCATGTTGATGTTCTTTTTCTGAAATGTGGTGTTACTTTTACGCCAGACGTAATGGGACACAGACCTTCCAAAAAGTTCACTTTTTGTCTCGTCAGTACACAGAGTATTTTCCCAAAAGTCCTGGGGATCATCAAGATGTTTTCTGGCAAAACTGAGACGAGCCTTTATGTTCTTTTTGCTCAGCAGCAGTTTTCGTCTTGGAACTCTGCCATGCAAACCATTTTTGCCCAGTCTCTTTCTTATGGTGGAGTCATGAACACTCACCTTAACTGAGGCAAGTGAGGCCTTCAGTTCTTTGGATGTTGTTGTGGGGTCTTTTGTGACCGCCTGGATCAGTTGTCGCTGCGCTCTTAGGGTAATTTTGGTCAGCCGGCCACTCCTGGGAAGGTTCTCCACTGTTCCATGTTTTTGACATTTGTAGATAATGGCTCTCACTGTGGTTCGCAGCAGTCCTAAAGTTTTAGAAATGGCTTTATAACCTTTTCCAGACTGAAGGATCGGTAGGTTTGTGACCTCAAGCTGAAGCGAACTTGGGTTCTGCAGCAGGACAATGATCCAAAACACACCAGCAAGTCCACCTCTGAATGGCTGAAGAAAAACAAAATGAAGACTTTGGAGTGGCCTAGTCAAAGTCCTGACCTCAATCCGATTGAGATGCTGTGGCATGACCTTAAAAAGGTGGTTCATGCTCGAAAACCCTCCAATGTGGCTGAATTACAACAATTCCTCCACAGCGCTGTAACAGACTCATTGCAAGTTATGGAAAACGCTTGATTGCAGTTGTTGCTGCTAAGGGTGGACCAACCAGTTATTAGGCTTAGGGGGCAAACACTTTTTCACACAGGGCCATGTAGTTTTGGATTTTGTTTTCCCTTAATAATAAAAACCTTCATTTAAAAACTGCATGATGTGTTTACTTGTGTTATCTTTGACTAATATTTAAATGTGTTTGATTATCTGAAACATTAAAGTGTGACAAACATGCAAAAAAAATAAGAAATCAGGAAGGGGGACAACACTTTTTCATACCACTATATATATATATATATATATATATATATATATATATATATATATATATATATATATATATATATATATATATATATATATATATATATATATATATATATATATATATATACACACACACACAGTGCTGCTTGAAAGTTTGTGAACCCCTTGAGCTGTTCAGACTTTTCTGGTGTTTTACCTTGATTTTCTTATTTTATCATCACCTGCTTTTTATAAATTAAATGTCAGATGTTGATAAATTGCATATGTTTGTTTAGAGGGAATTTTGCGAGTAGCCAAAAATCTACATGAAAGATTGAATTATTGTATGTGCAAAAGTAAGTGAAGCCTGAGCTGCATTGGTAGTCAAGTGGGTAACAGATTCAGGTGAAACACATTTGGGTGCTTTCTTAATCAGTTAAGCGGACCAATCAAATTAGACATCCTTAGGAAAGTGGTTGGGCAACATGATTAAAAGAGAGAGGAAACCAACCAAACCACTGTAGTGCAAAGGACTCAAACAATGCCAAGAGGAAAGGAGATAACCGAGGACATCAGGAAGAAGGTGGTGACAGCCCATCAGTCTGGGGAAGGCTATAAGACTATCTCCAAGAGATTCCAACTCCATCCATCCACTGTAAGACAAATCATCTACAAACGGAGGGCATTCAACATGACCACAACTCTGTCTAGAAGTGGACGCCCATCACAACTATCATTGAGAAGCACCAGAAAAATATTATGAGGTAAAGGCCAACCCACACATCACCTCTAGAGAGTTGCAGACCTCTCTGGCAGCATCTGGGGTAAATGTACATGCGGCTACAATCAGACAAAAATTGAATAGACATGACATTTATGGGACGGTTGCTAGAAAGAAGCCTCTGCTCTCAAAAAAGAACAAAGCTGCCGTTTCAACTTTGCCAGAAAGCATTTGGACAAACCAGAGGCCTTTTGGAAGTCCATTCTTTGGACAGATGATCTTTCCAAAATAGATTTATTTGGTCATAATCAAAGCCGCCATGTTTGGAGAAAATCCAACACTGAATTCCAGGAAAAGAACCTCCTTCCAACAGTGAAGCATCGTGATTTGAATTCTCAGACCTATCAACAAATTCTTGAAGGGAATCTCCTGCTATCAGTCAGAGAGCTGAAGCTGGGCCGAAAATGGGTGATGCAACAAGACAACGACCCTAAGCATTTAAGCAAATCCACCAAGGAATGGCTTAAAAGAAAGAAGTTTCACACTCTTGATTGTCCTAGTCAGAGTCCGGATCTCAATCCAATTGAAATGTTGTGGCTAGACCTGAAGCGGGCGGTACATGCCAGATGTCCTTCCAACCTCTCTCAACTGGCTGGGTTCTGCAAGGAGGAGTGGGCAAAAACCCCCAAAGACAGATGTGAGAGACTGGTCAGTGGTTACAGAAGACATTTGTTTGAAGTAATGGCTGCAAAAGGAGGTCCCTACTAAATAAAAGGCTTCACTTACTTTTGCACATACAATAATTCAATCTTTCATTTAGTTTTTTGGCTACTCGCAAAATTCCCTCTAAACAAACATATGCAATTGATCAACATCTGACATTTAATTTATAAAAAGCAGGTGATGATAAAATAAGAAAATCAAGGTAAAACAACAGAAAAGTCTGAACAGCTCAAGGGGTTCACAAACTTTCAAGCAGCATTGTATGTATATATATATATATATATATATATATATATATATATATATATATATATATATATATATATATATATATATATATATATACATATATATATACATAGATGCAGTGGTTTGCCAAATTTAATGCAGTAAAGGAAACGCACATCATGCTTACTTCACTTCGACATGAGAAGATGTCCAGCAGTGCCATTAGCAAAGAACTGGCAGAAACCAGTGGGACCATGTTCACCCATCTACTGTACGGAGAAATCTGGCCATAAGTGGTCTTAATGGAAGAATTGTGGCCAAAAGTCAGAAATATTTGGCTGTATCAGGAGGTAGGTTATTTACCAAATGGCTGAAGAGCGATACAATAATGAGAATCTGCAGTCAACAGTATGGTGGAGGTTCCTTGCAAGTTTGGGGCAGCATTTCTGCAAATGAATATATATATATATATATATATATATATATATATATATATATATATATATATATATATATATATATGAAATACTGCATTACAAGCAAATGATGCACATGTTATATAAAAAGTCTCATCAATAATCTGCCTCTTCCAGAGTGTGTCTCCCTTTGGGGTCTGTACTGCAATGACTGGCTATCAGAAACCAAGCATTATTACACTCACTCCGGAGGGGTTTGTAAGGAGCTCCCTGCTTTATCTGAAAGCTGGGGAGCAAACATATGGCAGCGTCAACCATGCAATCCTGGTAATGAAATAATCAAAAGTACCTTTTTACCTTTTACCTTTTTGAGTGAGGCAGAATACATACCAAGGCTAATGTTAAGCTTGTGAGGTTTTTTTTTAATGAGCCCAGTAGTTGCTCTATGAAAATCCTTACAGTTAATACAACTTAAATCATACTTTATGTATTAGAAGTGATATTTCATGCCAAATTATTGACTTTAAATTGACAAGTTTCCTTTATTCTGCAGGGTTGGATCATGCAGTCAATCCCCACTTGGGTTCTTAGAAAAGAAGCATTTCAGAGTAGCTTTCAGGATTATGTTAAGAAGCAAGTGTCTGGAGTTTAATTTCAACATGCATATTGTTTTTTCATGCCAATATTAATTGTTGTTTGTATGTCACCATCTGAAAACCACTGCTTGGGAAGATGAAGGAAGTCTGGGTCATACTAAATGCTTTACCAGTACCCTAAGACTGCAGAATTTCAAAATATACTCAATTGTACATCCCATGGGAAAAGACACAGTAGCAGGGTCAGGCCTGCAGGCAGACAGTCTGCTATTTAATTGGTCTCAAGATGAAGAAGAAAAGCAATAAAAATATACATGTATTTTTTTTTTTATGCCATGTCAATTTCAAGGAAAACTGCTTTGAATTATCAGGCACATTTATCAAGTATACATTATGTTGTCCACAACTAACTCCAACAGTGTGAGATAGGAACATTATAGAATACATAGCTCCATCTAGTGGGCACAGTTCCTACTATGTTGCAGTATAACTGTACAACGAGTTTGGTATGTCTCCTTTTTGCTGTAATAATGGAGTGCACTGGCTGGCATGGACTCCACAAGCAAACGTACAAACCTTAATGATCCATTTTAGATCAGTTAGATTATAATGTAATCTTCCACTGGAATGTTGCCACTGAAATACTTCAGAAAAAGAAAGGAATGAGGAAAATCTGACATTTTGTACAGAGCACAATATTCAATGTTTAGTATTACAAATTTGCTTACATTTAATTAGGGACTAAGAATCTATTAAATATTCAACATTTTGTCTTTGTTTAAATATTACAAATATTTTAAAACCTTCTGTTTATTTCCTATTTTGAATGGGAAAAAAATCTTACACTTTTGTGGTCTCAGACTTTTAGATGCCACTATATACAAAAACATTAGATTTTTTTATATATAATTATATAAAAATCTAAAAATGTGATTCTGTCATTTTGTGGTAAAGGATAGCCTCAGCAGAAGTCCTACAGTTTAATATCAATACAAAATCGTATTAACATTGTAAAGTACATTGGAAGTTTAAACAACAGCCCTAAAACATGCTGATGCTGAAATAATAGTATGTCACACATTTATTCACACCATGCAGAATTTTAGCATAGCCTATGCACCCACTGATATGGTTTGGGAGGTGGGAGGAACCCAAAGGTCCCAGAAAAAATCCACAGAGAAAGTATATGAAATTCCATACAAACAGTAACTTGAATTCAGGAGCAAAGCTAGGACCCTCGATCTGTGAGGTGGCAATCATACTGTCCTTAGACCCTGAAATGGGGGAAAAACCTGTTCAGCTTTAATAAATGGAAAGGCCTGACCTAAAGTCTACACATTTATACACTGAAAATAAGGTGGGAAATATGCTGAACTTAATTCATTAATTCATGCAGTGAGGTAAACCTAGCTAAGATAACTAAAAAAAAAAAAAAAAAGATATTTGAATTAACATTCCCGGAAGAAAGTATGGAGATATTGCAAATACATACTTTAATGTTCAGAAATGTCTGTTGATCAACTTTTACTGTGTTTACACCGATCAGACATAAAATTATAACCACTTGCCTAATATTGTGTTGTTCTCCCTTTTGCTGCCAAAACAGCCCTGACCCATCATGCACTGTGTATTCTGACACCTTTCTGTCAGAACCAGCATTAATTTCTTCAGCAATTTGAGCAACAGTAGCTTGTCTGTTTGGATCGGATCACACGGGCCAGCCATCACTCCCCAAGTGCATCAATGAGCCTTGACCATCCATGACCCTGTCGCCGGTTCACCACTGTTCCTTCCTTAGACCATTTTTGATAGATACTGACCACTGCAGACCGGGAACACCCCACAAGAGCTGCAGTTTTGGAGATGCTCTGATCCAATCATCTAACCATCACAATTTGGCCCCTTAATCAAGCTCACTCAAATCCTTACGCTTGCCCATTTTTCCTGCTTCTAACATATCAACTTTGAGGACAAAATGTTCACTTGCTGCCTAATATATCCCACCCACTAACAGGTGCCATGATGAGGAGATAATCAGTGTTATTCACTTCACCTCTCACTACTCATAATGTTATGCCTGATCGGTGTATATATCATTGTATATCACATACTGGAAGAAGCCCACTGTTTGGCATCTGAGTAAGTTAGGATTCTAACAACAGGCTAGAGCTAGCAAAAAGATAGCTATTCCTTGAGAGCAGAAGGTAGAAAATAGCAGAGATTCCTTGAAAGCAGTTAAGACAAACTTCTTAAGTAAAAGCTACTAATAAAGGTTTTATATGTTGTCTCCTGCTCACTAATCGTTTCATATGCACTGAAGCTTACAAGTGATTCTAATAATATTCATAAGCAAAATTTTGGTATGATGTATATATTCAAAAATATGACAAGACTAGATGTGCAGATCCAGATGAGGGCAGAGGAGAAGAACAAGTTAAAGTAAAGATAACTTGCCAAAATCTGTTCGCTGGGTACTTTGATTGGAACTTTCTAGTATTTTAACATCAGGTATACACACACACACACAGATATCTCCTGGTATTTTTCCAGTTTCAGTGAGTCTATGCTCATGAAAGTTTCAGATTCTTTTCCTTGGCTTTCTTGCTTTGTGTACATTTGTCCTGTAGAGGACGCCCATCAGCTGCTTATTTGTAACAACACTTTGTTGGTTGAGGGAATGAAACAAGGGTAAGCAATAAGCTGCAGAAACACTCATCTACAGTGATGCAGGAATATTTGCTTATTTTTCTAACAGAAACAGAAATGGTAACAAGTTGAAATGAAATAAAGATAATCTTCTGTTAAACTGAAATGTGGAGGTCGTACTATGGAAAGTCAAACATTAAAAAAAGGTCTATAGCTTTATTACAAGCCTGCTCTAAAAGTAAGGTACAGTTTATAACATTTTTAGAATTCAGTTAAATAAGAAAGTATACAATTCTGTAAACAACATTTTTCACTATAGTAATATATGTCATCAACATGTCATCAAAAACACTATATACTATTTAACATTATAATTAGAGGTCACACCTCAGTAGATATGAATGATTTTTGTATGAGCAAATGTTCTATATCAGAAGGTGCTGAATCAGTGATTGTACTGTTAAAATAAATAAATAAATAAATAAAATAAAATAACATGTAACATATGAATGGGTGGCACAGTGGCTTAGTGGTCAGCAAAGCCCGCTCACTGTGTGTGTGGAGTTTGCATGTTCTCCCTGTGCTTGGTGGGTTTCCTCTGGGTGGTCCAGTTTCCTCCCACAGTCCAAAAACATGCTTCTAGGCTGATTGGAGTCTCTAAATTGCTTGTAGTATGTGATTGCGTGAGAGAATGAGTGTGTGTGTGTGCCCTGCGATGGGTTGGCACCCCATCCAGGGTGTATCCTGCCTTGATACCCCATGATGCCTGAGAGAGGCACAGGCTCCTCCTGTCCCAAGAATAGATCGGATAAGTGGTACAGACAATGGAAAAAAAAAAAGCACATGAATGCAATCCTTCAAAGGACGAAGAAGGTGGTAAGTAACTTGCCTTGATTTTTGCTTGCATCAGACTGCTTACAATCTCAACAAGCTTTGCTTGTGTGGCCTGACTTCAAGGAGTGCAAATCCTTACACACATAAATAGCAGGCAGATGGGGAGGAATGATTGTTTACCGAACATTCAATTCCCTAAACAACTGCTCAAATGACACTAAACTCTGGCAGCCTAACACAGAGATTATGCTGCTCTCCCACTGGTAAATATTTAGCCTAATAAAAAAAAAATGTCATGGTTATTTTTCCCGTGGACAAAAAACATCATATAAACAATCAGGAATCAAATGAGGCTTTTGCTATCAATTTGTTCCGCTATCCGAAAATGCTTTCAAGCATAAAAGGGAGAAATCTAAATACAAATTGTTTCACACAACCTTCAAGAAACACTTGGAAACACCCCCAGCCCATCTCTGTGAGAACTTGTGCATCTACACCCCGAAAGAAAAGTCAGGACTTTCACATGCGAAAGTTAAATGTGTGGCATAAACACTTCACTTGTTACATTTCACACATTTTTCACATGCAGACTTTTTTTTATTTAGTGTGTGTTTATATTTTCCACATGTGATTTTTCACAGGATTCTTTGATTTCAACACGAACCATTTGTTGTCATTTATCTTCATGTTTTCTGCACACCATGCAAATGGTTTCACGATTGCTATACAATATTCATTTCCTCTCCACATGATTCATTTCTTCTCACATTTCGCATTCACACGATTTCTACACATGCGATTTCTATTCTAATCTACAATACATTTTTAATTATTTTTATTTATTAAAATACGATCGCGTATGATGGTGTGATTTTTATATAAAGGCTTGCCTTACATATTTAGGTGGTTTTTCACCAAACTGAAATCCTTTAAGGTGATTTATTTAATAACATGCATTTCTCACAATTATGCATTTCACGTTTGCTAGCACTTTTACCTTTAGTTTTTTTCTAACCATCACTAGCACTCCTGAATACTAGCATCATCTCAGGCCTTGTGTTCACCTGTGGCTCTGTCTGTTCTTCCTACAACTTAAATATAATTGTTTATGACCAGTTAGTGGAATTTACACTCATAACACTTCTATTACTGTTGGCTCCTTTAGCAGCTCTGTGCTTTGGACTGTATTTTGTCTTAAAAGCCTCAGCCAAATGAAAAAATGTACCATCTACATAAATAGAGTTTGAGCCTAGAGGAGAGTAAGCAAGCTGTCACAGCATGAGAGTCTAACAAAATAAACTTGCCTTCATTTGGTAATTGTAACCATCCAGCTACGAGCTGAGGATACACGAGTGTCAGCAGTGGGCGAGAGAGGTTTATTGTCAGGCTTGTGGTAATCATTTAAGGCTAAAATGAGCAGCTGGAAAAGTGATCTCAGCCTGGAGGCCACTTTTATTTTTTGGCAGGCGGAAGGAGAATTAACCATGATGCCCTGATCCGAATAGTTTTGTGAGGTATAAGACTGAATGGGGAAGTTCCACATTGGCACTAAAAAGTCAATCACTGCAGCCTGGGCCTGAGGGTCTTTCTTAATTATGCTACACAACGTTCTCTCAAGAACCATGCCTGTAATTTCCTACCAAACAAAAAAACTGAAAATATTTTACAGTTGTGTTACAATTGTGAACGGTCAGTATAGTCCTCTCCCACACACAATCACACAAACATACTAAATGAGTCATACTTACATCCTTCAAAGTTCTGTGCTCAGTTTTTTTTTGTTGTTGATTTAAGTGAGAGGTTATTTGCATGACAAGCTCATGGGTTTCATTTCCATATGCTGGAGCACAGGATTACTCATGAGGTTCTTTTTCCAGCGATCGTACATATAAACCCAGCACACCCAGCTATTATTAAACTTAGGGTCTTTCTTACTTATTGATATTACATTAGGAAATTTTCTTACTTGTATGGTGCAAATGATCGTGCTGAATTACCCCAGATCTGCTTCTTTCGGCTTTTCCCTTCAGGGGTCGCCACAGCGAATCATCTCTCTCCACCTATCCCTATCTTCTGCATCCTCAACACTTGCACCCACTAGTTTCATATCCTCATTAATTACATCCATATACCTCCTCTTTGGCCTTCCTCTTTGCCTCCTGCCTGGCAGCTCCATGTCCAACATTCTCCTACCAATATACTCACTCTCCCTCCTCTGAACATGTCCAAACCATCTTAATCTGGCCTCCCTAACTTTGTCCCCCAAACGTCCAACATGAGCTCTGATGTACTCATTCCTAATCCTGTCCAACCTTGTCACTCCCAAAGAGAACCTCAACATCTTCAGCTCTGCTTCCTCTAGCTCTGACTCCTGTCTCTTCCTTAGTGACACTGTCTCTAAACCATACAGCATGGCCGGTCTCACCACTGTCCTGTACACCTTCCCCTTGATTCTCGCTGATATTTTCCTATCACACAGAACTCCCGACACCTTTCTCCACCCATTCCAACCTGCCTGCACTCGCTTCTTTACCTCTTTCCCACACTCTCCATTACTCTGGACTGTTGACCCCAAGTACTTAAACTCCTGTACCTTCTTCACCTCTTCACCCTGTAATCTTACTGTTCCACTTCCCTCCCTTTCATTCACACACATGTACTCAGTCTTACTACGACTGACTTTCATTCCTCTTCTCTCCAGCGCAAACCTCCACCTCTCCAGGTTTTCCTCCACCTGCTCCCTGCTCTCACTACAGATCACAATGTCATCTGCAAACATCATTGTCCAAGCAGACTCCTGTCTGACTTCCTCTGACAACTGATCCATCACTATAGCAAACAGGAAGGGGCTCAGAGCCGATCCCTGATGCAGTCCCACCTCCACTTTGAACTCCTCTGTCTGACCTACAGCACACCTCACCACTGTCCTGCTCCTCTCATACATGTCCTGCACCACTCTGACATACTTCTCTGCTACTCCTGACTTCCTCATACAGTACCACAGCTCTTCTCTTGGCACCCTGTCATACGCTTTCTCCAAATCTACAAACACAGTGCAACTCCCTCTGACCATCCCTGTACTTCTCCACACACACACACACACACACACACACACACACACACACACACACACACACACACACACACATATATATATATATATATATATATATATATATATATATATATATATATAATAACATTATTTTTGCTGTTTTCCCTTATTTTCTACATTCTTGCTAATTCTGCTTAATTCATCAGTGGACATATGCATTGTTTATTTGCTTAACCATTTTTATTGTGGGGTTTTTTCTTATATTTTGTAATAAATATAAATTGATTACAGGTTAAATGTCTGTCAGTCATTTTTTTAATGATTAAATGACATTCATGTATGATGTGTTCTGAGGAAAATTGACCCGTCTCCTTACATTCTGGTAAATTTCTATTTGTGTATCATTGAGTGCAACTGACAAACTGCATCACCCTGTAGTATAGCAGCTGGGGGAGCTGCTATACCACAGGGTGATGCAGTTTGTCTTTGACCAGAAGGCCATGTAATGAGTCATGAAATCTGCCAAGCCAGTGCTGCATTATCTGCACCCAGCTCCCTACCATTAAAGCCATTCAGCAAAAGCAGTTCCTTCAGAGCATGGAACATCCATGGACTGTTTTCCTACACTCTGGCAGACAGTACAGCAGTTTGCCAGCATCAACAGGCTCAGGGCCTACAATAACCACTACAGTAACTTAAATAATCACTCTTTACAAACCACAGTGAGCAGAAAAGCATCTCAGAGCATCTCAATCCTTGAGGTAGATGAGCAACTACAGCAGAAGATGGGATTGGGTTTCACTCCAAGAGAATCAAAGCCTGCAGTGGGCACAGGTTCACTAAATCTCATCTATTACATTTTTTTTTTTTTTAAAGCTGCAGTTTCAATATAAATACTATTCTATCCATTCATTTTTGTTACCACCATCCTTCTAACATACTTGGTGATGTGTAAATAAACACAGTGCAAGAAACAGCAAGCTTCTCTCTGGCATTAACTGACATTCAGTTATTTATGTAGGTCAGAAAAACTAAACAACTCAGCTATACAACAGACTCACAGTAAGACTACAGATTTACTATTGAGAGAGTTACAAAAGAAACTTATTGTACAGAGAAATTCTATATAGTTGTGTCCTATGCAAGAATAGAACATATTTGGAGCTTTTATGTGCATGTAAATTTTCCATCGGGATGAATAAAATATCTATCTATCTATCTATCTATCTATCTATCTATCTATCTATCTATCTATCTATCTATCTCCTTTATCATCTATTACAATATTCTCAGTGGTATTGTCTTTATCAAAGTATACATTACTTTTCACAAATTTAAAATATAGAAATAAATAAAAAAAAATCAGAAATAACACACTATATTCTTTTAATATATTCTGAACTAGTGAAACAGTAGAAAAAGCTAATCCTGCTTAAGAAGTAGGTTTAAAAGTACAGCATGTGTATTACAGGTTCACTCTCTTACGCTCTATGCATTTCCTCAGCTGCTGTATCATGTTTTTATATATCTTGCTTAACTTATTCCTATTGGTTCCTGGGTTTTCTGGTTAGTGCCACAAGTGCTGACCATGAAAAAGTTTAATTCCTGAAGAAATATTAGATATAACAATTTATCAAATTCCGTACATCAATTTTTTTCTTGCATCAATTCCTCATTTAAAGTAAACACTTTAATCTTCATGAAACCTCTTGAGAGCCCACTGATTCTGATGCTGTGTTTTCCACAATAGTGTGTGTGTTCTCCAGTTTGCGAGCTTCCCCTTGAACATTCTACCACCCAAATTGTAGGGTCAGGGAATCATGTCACTGCGTGTACTACTCTCCTGTTTATTGTTAGCTATCAACACTTTTCCATTTTGTGATGGAAGATGAAAAAAGCCTCAGCTCGTCCTCCTCCTCAGGCTCTATGCTTACTTCAGCCCAACATCAGGCACAGCTGTGTCACTACACTGACACACACACACACAGTCCCCACCCAACATGGACAAATATACAAACTATAACAGCGCAAAAAAGGGTCTTTATCCAAGTCAAGTTAAACATACTTGTTTTATGCAGCACTCTCTTACTGTGTGGTAACAGAATAATTCCCAGAAAACCATCACACACATAGCACAATATCAAGTTCATTCAGGCTGGACCACAGCCACACTGTAAGAGCCACATGGCCGTCCGCCATTTTTAATAAACTTTTTCACATGGGCTATGGTGTTATTGAGGGAGGTTTGATTCGTATATCATTAATCATCAGTCATGTATAGATGAGAATTCATCTTTATAGTATGACCCTAAGCACACTATTCCCTGGACACTTAATACACTATTCATGCTATGACTTTGTAGGCATCATTTAAAAAGCATTATGTGATGAAAGATTAAAGCAGCAAAACTTAGCAATGAAACAATAAGCACCAAAAACACCACTTTCTATGAGACTTTAGAATCAGAGACATCAGCTTCTACCATTTAAAGCCCAACATGGGGTGTGTTTTGATTGCACTTTGAATGGTAATATAACAAATCCGTAGTCTTCTCACATAATTCCAGAATGAGAACGGAGACAGAAACAGATTTTTTGGAGCATTCGAATGGATTTTCCCACACATTAACAGCAATGATTCAGAAAAGCAGGTAAAATGTTAAAACTGGTATGAATTAGTAACACTTCTACAATAATCAAATAAAAGCAAATAAAACATTCTGTATAAAAATATGAATATTTTGTAAACTGTTGTTTGTAATTTCACATTTCACAAAAAAAAGCTTCTAGCTTCTTTTATCTTTTCCAAAGGAATTTCTCATTCTTCTTCCAAAGTTGCGAGCCCTCGAGTTGGCTTTCACTTTTGGACTTTGTACGCAAATTAACACTCCTGCAAAGCTTCTCCACCTGAGATAGATCTGTTAGCTTATTGAGGCTTTCCTCGTTTCCCTCGTTTAAAATGTCCCAGAAGTCTTTACCCCTGTTTTTCGTCCTCTCAGTGGGTGAGGGAATGGGTGCTGCTGCTGGCTTTGGCCGGTCTGCATTTCTCTTTTGCTTGAAGAGGTCATCTAGGATGGAGGTATCACCTATGAGGTCACTAATAAGGGTTGTGTGGGAGTTTTTGTCTGCTTGGTCATCTCTAGAGAAAGATTGCAATTCAGGAGTGTAAGTAGTTGTAGAAGAATTGCTTGGATTAGCGTTTTTAAGGGAATGAGGATGAATGTCTGTGGAAATTCTAGAAGATGTCTCAACTGGACATTTTCCTGAGTCTGGCAGAGACAAATAGTTATTTTTAAGCTCAGTCTGACCAACACAGTGATGATGGACATCTATGGTATTTTGTGCTGTGGATTTTCTCTTCTTTTGAGAGGTTCCTGGTTTTGATTCATTATTTGATCTCTGAACTGCATTTAAAAGGGTTCTTTTTGAGGTGGGCCTTTGTGTAGAGAGTTGGAGAGGTGAAATTCTTGGCTTCAGCTCAGTCACAGGTTTAGGAAAGGTTTTTTGGATAATGTCAGCAAGTTCAGGGCTACTGTGGCTATAGAACTCACATAGCTTGTTCAGTCGCTGTGCTGAGTTGTTCTTCACAATCTCTTCTGCAAACTCTTGCACAGACTTTGCTCTGAAAAACTTCGCCATTTCTTGCAGCTGTTGTCTGTGTCAATAAAAAAAAAAAAATGAGTAAAGTGCATACCAATCATACTGTGTGACAATAGGTATTATTTCAGATTTTTGTAGAATTAATCATTTTATACAATTTTTAAGAGCAAGTATGTTATGTTTTTAGTAAAGTTATATTCAGCACTCATTCATATGAATACACAACTAATTGGTGTATTTCAAAGTGACATTTGAAGTACTACATTGCATTGTTACACATATCAACCTCCCTGTTAGTCTTCACTGTATATTCATTTAGAAATTTAGAAATGCACACAGTTAAAAACACTAAAAAAGCTGTCTGTGGCACAGTTTCTTCTGGGAATCTGCTACCATTGGAAGATTAAATAAGAATTAAATCATTAGATGACTAAATCAGTATAAATAAACACATTTTCCCTTATTACAGAGACGAAGACTGTATGGTTTTGGAGTCAGTTGGGTGCGTCCTTGGGCTAGTGGTGAAATCTTAGGCTTTCAAGAGGAGTATTGCTCATAGCTCAATGTGTTTTGGCCCTGTATGGGAAAGGGGTGGGTGAGAGGGCTCTGGGGTGGTCTTACCCCTCCCACAGGGGCTATGCGAGGGCGCAGAACGCCATAGCTGTGGCCAGAACTGGCGCTGAGCCCCATGCTATAAGGACTTTCCTCTTGCTGCTTCTTGTGTTTTTTCAGCCTAACCAACACTATTAACTGCTGTAGAGATGCCTGCATTTAAAAAAAACCTTCTGAGTTACAAAATGGGAGTCTTTTAAGTTATAGAAACTCTGCTTTAGTGTCTTATTGTGTACTGAGTAAGCCTATAATTATATACAGTCTTCTCCGAAACTATTGGAATGGCAAGACCAATTCATTTGCTTTTGCTGTAGATCGGATTAGATTTGAGATTAAAAGATGAGTTCAGGCTTTAATTAGCTGGTATGTATATACAGATGTGTTAAACAGAAAAAATAACAACACATTTTGTATCATACCAGCGATTTTTTTTTTTTTAGATGAGCAAACAATAAATATTTATGGTTTAAACCATAAATAGCTTTAAACGTCTAGTCTTGATTTGATTCAAGTACAATTTGGTGATATCAGTAAGTTCCAGGCTTAATGCAATTTGTGCAAGCACTTGATATGCAATGAAATATCAAGAAGTATGTACTTCCAGAGTTGTCTGTTCCAATACTTTAGCTCTCCTACAAATCGGGTGTTCTGTTTTATTTGTTGCATACGGATGGAGATAACAGCAAATAGCAGCTCATATCCATCTAATGATCTAAAATCCAAATGTATTTGGTGTAAATATATCCAAATGTGTTTGGATTATATCAAATAATAAACATCTTTTATTGTTGGAAGCATTTATTTCTTAGAAAGAACAAAACATCACTGCATGCCCCCTGAAGTATACTTTTATGAAGCTTCGTGTCATGGTGTGGCAAAAAGTAAAAGAGTAAATGGAAATAAAATATGAATATAAAAGGAAAAGGTAGCTCATCCTTACTTGCAGATAGCAGCAGGCGTCTTGCCAACACTAATGGTTGCAGTTTTGTTATTGATGGATTTTTCTACGCTGTGGGTGACCTGTTGTTTCAGACAAGTTTTGTCATGACCTTCTGGCATATCGACTTCCTCTCCACCACTTGTGGGCTCAGATAACTGGGGGATTCCAGACTGGGTCTAGAAAAAAATTAAAACATCTGTGCTTTTACACTGATCTGGGAATATAAACCATATGAAGGAATTTCATAACCAAGCTGATGATGATGCCAGAATAAAGCTGTGCTCAAAATACAGCTATTCAAGGAGTGTTTATAATTCCCATCACTCTGCTCATCTCTGCCATGTAAAATTCAACCTCCTAGTTTAAAATCTGTTACTATGATAGTGTTAGCAACATCAGCAGACATGGCAAACAATATTTTTCATCTAAATTGAAGTCTTGTCATATGAAAAGTTCAAAGTGATGCTTATTGTTTAATTTTCAGAGTATGGCTTTATCAGTAGTTCATGGTTCAGAGAATTTAATTTTCTTGACTGAAACAGGCCAATATTTAATCAATATCGCACTCACAATGGTGTCGTTATACTGAATATTAACACAGCCTACAGCACTCACCCTGTGGTTTTCTGCCTATAGTTGAATCCCAGTAAAACTGCACTCTTCCCTGTGCATTATTCCTTAAATATATCCATGTTTCAATAATACTTAAACCCGATAATGTACTGTCTAACATAATATTTCATAACCATAAATACCTTAGATATGTCATCGTAATGATTTGCTGGGAGCTGGGAGTGCTTGTTTAGTTCAAACACGTCCCGTAATGCAGCACGGCTGAGGAGGTTCTCTGCCCTGCTCGAGCCAACCACTTTCTGATTGGAGTGGGTGTAGCTCACTTCCTGAAGCCCAACTACAAATACAATACAAGTAAAGATAATATACTGCAAAATCACAGCACATTAACCAATATATCAGTATATTGTGCAGCCATTTTAAAAGTTCTTTTCTTTTGAATTACAAATTCACTCACTATAACTCTCTGAATGGTATAGTTAAAAAACTATTACCCAGCAATGAGTCTAGGGTGCCGGTGCTGGTACCCTCTGTGATTTGTGGCTTTCTGGAATGCATGGTTGGGCATTTTAAACCGGTGAATTGAACTGATTTTTTAGCGGAATTTTGTGTACTTAAGGGGCGTCGAGGATTTTTCTTAAACTTCACCCTTCTCTCTGGAGCGTCATCTTCTGATGAGTCAAAACTCTCAATCTCTGCAGTAACTCTCTGCCTCTTTACTGCAAGTGTGGCTCTATCCGGCTTCTGCTGCATGTTAGTACTGTCTGTATCTCTCTGTTGTGCTTTAGTAGAGTGGTGGTGAACAATTTCTACATCTTCAGACTCCTCCATGCAGACATGGTCTCGGGCTTTTTTTGCTTCTTCCCTCTCTTCCTCTGAGTCACTAGATAAGAACCATTCTGTTTTCCCTTTAGCTACCTTGGCCTCCTCTAGGTTCAACCTCTTCGAGTCTGTATCAGACTGGCTGTCTTCACTGCTCTCTGAGCTCCTTTGCATCTTACTAGTCAGATGTTTCATCAGCAGAGCAGATAGATTCATATTTTCAGCAGAGCTGGTGCTGGGTCCAAACTTCCCTCCTGCATTTGGGAATGTGGCTTTTGATCTGGAACCACAGGGATTCTCATCCTCACTACTGCTGCTAAAATCCAGAACTTCAGCATTAAAGAACTTGGCACTGGTACCACCTGCTGCTGCTGCTGGTCTATTTTCCTGTTGTGCAGCGGTAACTGCTGATACACACGCTGGACCCTGCTGTGGCACATGGGTAATATAGATTATAACAAAGTTTTTCTTCTAACATTACAAATTTATGCAATAGCATCAACAACAATCATGCAAAGTACACATAAAAATGACTTTGCGGAGGGTGGATAAATAAAAAATTCATTAGCTATCCTACTAGGGCATTTAAAAGCTCCAGTGTGCTGGCCAATTTCATGCATTCAGAATACAGAAACCTAAATAATAAGGCTAAAATAAGCCAGTTAATGAATTAACTTTATTTTGATATGTTTAACTGTGAGGTGACATGCTATGCTAGCAGGAGAGACGACAACTTTGCACTGTACTTTATTTTGCCCATTTCTTTTCCTACATACCTGCGTGTTTCTGAATCGTAAAAGATTGTCAGTCGCGCACGGTAAATGCTAATCCACTTAAAATGAATAATTTAACAGCCAAACTGACAGTGTAGTGCAGCAGGTGGTGGGATTTAGAACGATTAACATGTGGCATTGTCACAGCATCAAGTTGTGTGATTCCACTGTGAAAAATCTGCATTTTGCAAAAGTCAATTTTCTTTCTGCAGTCGTTAAACCTGTTTGTATGCTAATTATTAATGAATAATTAATTCATTCATTTATTAATATAATTAAAGAGCTATTAACTTGGATACAACCTGCTTATCTCTGGAGACTAAACTACAGATTTATCAAGCCAGGCTCTGTAAGCACCCTATTTGAAAATAAAGTTGTTTCTTTATGACTTGCCCACCAACACTTTGCTTATGATCAGTTAATGCCGGCTTTTAAACCGAGACTTTTCCGTTTTTAGCTTCTAATGAGACCTACATGTGAGAATCTCCTCCAGAAAGGACAGTTAGATAAGTTCTGCTGGGTAAATAAACTTGCTAAAGATAACACATGCTTCCGTGTGGTCTTCACCAGTGGGCTGGGGAGGGGGCTAATTACAGCCATGTGTTGGCCTTCGTACCCATCTTTTACCATGGGAATGAAAGGATGGGGAGATGTCTTGGAAAGATGGATGGAGAACAGCAGCATTCCCGTGACGGCTCTGGAGAACGACGGCTACTCACCAGATCTTGCACCCTCTCATCCGTTGCCTGTGTGTTGGCTGTCATGATCCCGAGCTCGACTTGGCCCTCCCTCTGTGACACACACGTATTTTCCATCAACTCATTGAGAAAGAATTCATAGTCATGGCTCATTTAGGACATAGATTTGAAAGTTACAGTCTAGTAGACTTGCCGTACATATCCAGGTTATATACAGCACGTTGCTTGATTAAAAGAATCAATAAATTAACAGCTCAACGATTGCATTAGGGGGGGGGGGCACGGTGGCTTAGTGGTTAGCACGTTTGCCTCACACCTCCAGGGTTGGGGGTTCAATTCCCGCCTCCGTCATGTGTGTGTGGAGTTTGCATGTTCTCCCCGTGCCTCGGGGGTTTCCTCCGGGTACTCCGGTTTCCTCCCCAAGTCCAAAGACATGCGTTGTAGGTTGATTGGCATCTCTAAATTGTCCGTAGTGTGTGATTGCGTGAGTGAATGAGAGAGTGTGTGTGCCCTGCGATGGGTTGGCACTCCGTCCACGGTGTATCCTGCCTTGATGCCCAATGATGCCTGAGATAGGCACAGGCTCCCCGTGACCCGAGAATAGAACGGATAAGCGGTAGACAATGAATGAATGAATGATTGCATAAAGGCATTTGCAACAAAAAAAGTCAGCATATTCTAGAAATTCCAGAATATTATGTAGCCAATTTGACCTTATATGAAATTAGATAAAAAATTAAAGTGTAAATTTTGAACTTGCACCAGAGTCATCAAGATGCTTTCTTAAAAAAATAAATAAAAAAAAATCAGTTCAGCCGTACTCATGGTATTATTTTCGTTCTTTCATACATACAAAAACAAAGTGTTTTGCGAACCTCAATAAAGAGTAGGTTCTTTTTCCTTTTCATTTTGTTTTTTTAAACCTATTGCTGGGCGACTGAATCAAAAATTTTATTATTTCTTGGGTGCCTGGGCTACTGTTATCAACAAGTGTTATAAAAACTGTATGTAACATCCGTCATGATATTGTGCAACTTCATTAAAGTTCACTTGAAAGCAATGCCATTAGTGTAAACCACATACATTTTCAAAACACTTTTCCAAAGCATCCATAATTCTAATACGGAATTGTGTTTGATGCAGATGAGAAAAGGTACTTCAGAAAGGCTTTTGATACAAACTGGCCTGACTGTAAGTGTTAATCGTTAATTCTCAGTTTTAATCATCGCACCCCAGGCACTTTTCACAACACAGTCACGCCCATGGCTGAGTGAGATATTAAAGGTAAGACCACAAGAGCCATCACATTGACTGTTTACAACTAAACATTTCAAAATAATCAAGATGACCAGTGGACTCAGCTATGAAGTTCTTGCTCAAGAGAATAGTTTTATATTGTAACAGATGAAGAGGTTCAGTGCACTAACCTCCAGGATGCGGCGTGTAAGACAAGTTCCATCAGTCTGGAGGCGGAAAAGGTTTCTGATTCCAAATAACTCTCCTGTTTGGCCATATACTCCTTGCACTGCCTCGAAGTAGCGTCTTGGATTTTCATTTCCAATCACTGAGGATTGCAACTGCTGTATTAGCCAGTGAAATAGAAAAAGCCAGTCAGGCCATTTTACACTGGAATTTATTTTTAAATTGATATTTCTTCATTACAGTTTTTGTTGCATCATATTAAGTATTAATATATAATATCAAATATTAGTAAATGTATAAGAAGGATTCAAATAAAGGACCTGAGAATGTAACAAGAAGAAAAATTGACTTTGGTTGTTTAGTAGAAACTGGTTAGTTACCACAACTCAAACACTCATGTATTTTTTATATACCTGTTTGTAAATCTGACGCAGATAGATGATCTCCTCTACTGTACCCAGAGAGATGAGCCTAAAAACTTTCACATCCTTACACTGCCCAATGCGATATGCCCTGCATATTGAACAATAAAATGTGTAAAGGCCTTAAACAGAACAATGCATGACTCAAATGTTATGGTCAGAATTAGCTGTACCAGGTCCCAGTTTTAATATGACGTTTGCCAATACTGGCCATGCAGTGATTCAATCGATTTTGCAGGAGAAGACTAAAAAATGTCAGATGGATGGTTTGTTATGTGGCAGTAAGGAAGTGATGACTGGGTCTGTATTATAAAGAACTCACAGCCACGCAGAACACAAACCATAGATGAATCTCAGAGCTGAACAGTGACACAGAGAGCCTACCTGGGCAATATTAGGATACATAAGTACATACAGGTTGTTTACATTTGTAGATGTGCTACCTCACCTGTCTATAGCCTGAAGGTCATTTGCTGGATTCCACGTTGGATCAAACAGGACAACAACATTAGCCCCAACAAAATTGAGTCCAACTCCACCAGCCCTTGAGGAAAACATAAATTCAGTTACATTCAATATCATGTGCAGTAACAAGTTCACATTGGCACATATTTACATTCTTTTTTTCCACAAATAAAAAAGTAGTGTTTTTCTGTGAAACACTAGTCTGTAATGCCAGGATTGGAGCCATTTTTAGATGGCTCTTCGGCCTTGGTGACCAGGTTTCAGGCTGAAAATAGCATTTAACAAGCATTTAGCAGAATTCATGATGCCATTAAAGTTTCAAATGCCCCTGGAGTACCAACTGCAACAGACCCACAGCATCAATGATCCACCAGAAGTCACACTGGATACGTGGGTTTCCATGTATCCGCTCCAGCTTTTTAACCAAACATGGCAAGGACATGCATTGCCAAAAAGTTTGATTTTGGTCTCATCTGACCATAAAATATGATTTCAGTTTTATTTCCAGTGACTCATGGTGAAATTGCAGTGATGCATTCTGTCAAAGGCACTCAAGAACAGCTTGTGTGTTTCGTGTTATGGAGGTTTAATCTGATAGCTGATTTTGAAACTGGAAAACCCTGTGAATCAGCTAAATCACAACATTATGAGACACTCATCAGTTTTTAAGCTTCCTGAATATTGTCCATAATTCACATCGTCCATAATTTTGCCACGTGATTTTAAGAGAAATTCTACGAATTAAATACTATCAAATAAATACTGTAAAAAACATTTTTATGATCATGATTTTTTTTGCCAAGAGAAAGTAGTAGCTTCTTTATTCTCTGTTTTTCTGCTAACTTCATCTGCAAAGAGCATGATCAAAACCATATACATTAAACTACCGTCTGCATAAAATCAAATAAAATGTAAAAACAAATTGTATTGTGCAACAGCAGCACTCACATGGTAGACACAAGGCAAACGTTAATATCATTGGTGCTGTTGAATTCCTTGACAATGTGGATACGATCTTTAGCCTTGGTGTTTCCATCCAGCCTGCGGTACTCCAGACCCTCAGCCATGCAGTAGCTCTCCAAAACATCCAGGAGCTACAGTAGGAAACATTTAGAATATGTTCCATATTAGCAAAATCTAAAGTTCATATTGCCACAAGTCAGATATGTTTCTCAAATCATATAACTACATACCATTGCTTTATTTTTAACAAAGACTTCAGCAAAACTGTCTTAAAGTATCAGCTTTCCAAATTGCAACAGATGCAGACTGCACAAATGAATTCACTAACACACATCACAAACAATTCACCTTTGTGGAAAGTGAAAAAAGGAGTACTTTGTCTTTCCTTGTGATAAAGTGATTAAGCAGCTTTTGCAGCACCTGTAACACAAAAGATTCAGACTCTAAATGAGGTCTCAAACAAGAATGACAAATCAAATAGCTTTTTCAATTGAGTGGTAAGAAAAATGAGGATCAAATGATTAATATTAAACACTGGCTCTACTGTCATTCTTCATTTGGTACCTGACATGGGAGAATGTGCAGAGTATTTACTGTACTGAGACCACTAGAAATGGTGCATCTGCCAATAACAGCACCCGTAAGGCTCTGCACATGGGGGAAGAAGACTCTTTGGATAGACTTTAAGAACGACTAAATACTGCCCTTGTTATTTCCCAAGGAAGTGTGTCCATAGCTAGTGAAGCAAAGCCACGTCAAGACCAAAGCTGGCCAAAGGCTGGATTATTCACGCCCTCAACACCAGAACAAAATCTGGAGTGCATGAGAACTTAGATTTACAGTTCTGTGGTTTAGTGGGTTGGGTGGTGAGAGTAATAAAACATGTACAACTCTGACATATTAAATAATAAGTAAAATATAAATATCCAACCTTCATTTTTCCACTGTAGATGGGGTCTGACATGGCCTCAAATGCAGCCTGTTTGCATCTTTCTGTGAAGTCTGGAAACTTCTTGAAGACTTGCTCGCAGATAGCAGTCACACATTGCTCCTGATTTAGAGGATGGGAAATAGAAGAGAATAATTGCATAGCCAAAACCCATGCTGATTATTTTAGAATGATTTCATAATCAGGAGTGCAATCAGCATGACCTTTTTGCTTAGTTATTACTACAGAAAGAGCCCTTGCATGCAAAACAAGATTCATTTCTACTAACAGCCGAGTTTTTCACTCTGAAATACCCTATGCAAAAGGATACATGATACCATTTGAGTCTTGGAAGAGACACTTGGAAGAAACATAGTGCAGTTAATGGTTTGACTGATTTTAATGCTTTTATGGCTATTAAGATCTCATGTCACTCCATGACTCAGCAGACACATTCTCAAAGCTATCTGGGGAAGGCCGGTTATTTTCTGGGAAACACGAATGATTACTTATGATTTTAGATAAACTGATGTAGGCATTATAACCTAATAGAGAAAAAAATCTTTCTCAGATGGACTGACGGATACATCAACAACCCAAAAACATCCACTACTAGTGCCAGCTGTATTAAAAATAAGTGTTGATATTTCCACATAAATCTAAAATGGTTGTAGGTGCATCAGTATCATCCTATACAGACATTTAGAGTAGAATATTGACCACATGCCTGTTTTTCACTGGTTCCTTCTTTAGACTGCAGCAAGGCTACATGATTGGCGACCTTCCTCAGTATAGCCAGATAAGTGAAGTACATGTGTCTGACTGTGACACCATCTGGATTGAGTTTGTAGCAGCACTTTCTCCTGGAGCGTCCACTGCTGCACGGACACTTCTCTGAGCTCTGTAACAGCAACTTTACATCATCTGTGTCCAGTACAGCCCGGTATACTGCCTGCTGGAAATCCGTCATGGAACAGTACACCACCTACACAGACAGACAAGGAGTGAAGACATTGAGAGTAAGGGTGAGGGATCTGGAGGGGGAAAAAAATCCTATATTGTAGAAGATATTTCTACACATCACTATTTGTTTAATTAAAAAAAAAAATCGCACAATTACAATTGTATTAATTGTTTTCAAAAATAATTTATTTAACATACTAAATTAAATTTTTTTGTAATTGTTTTTAAAATAATTTTGCATTTTATATTATTTAATAACAAGCTGTACAGCAATATGTAATCACCAGACACTTTAATAGGAACACCTGTACATTCATGCAATTATCCAATGAGCCAATCATGTTGTAGCAGTGCACTGAATAAAATCATACAGCTACAGGCCAAGATCTTTAGTTAATGTTTATAAAATATGAGGAATGGTGAACAATTGTGATCTCACTGACTTCTGATGGTGCTGTTTTAAGCAGATAGTTGTTGTTGAGGTTACCAGGTCATTTTGAAACCTTCAACTGACCAGTAAACCTGTGCCCATGTAGCTTCAGATTCCAGACAGGCATGGTTATTGTACTCAGTCCAGTCTGGCCTTTCTTCTCTGACCTCTCTCATCAGCAAGACATTAACTAAAGCTCCAGATCTGTATCTGCATGATTGTAGATTGAGCTGTGTTACATGACTGACTGGATAATTGCATGAATGAACTGTACAGGTGTTCCAGTTAATGTGGCCAGTAAGTGTAATTTTCCAAAGCATTGCCAAAAACCATCCTGTCATATGACCCAGTCTAATTGGTGGATATTATGTTTTGCACATTAAGATGTTGTGTGTTAAATAAAGTTAAATAATTATATGATTATGAATGATTATTGATAACAATATATATCCCATAAGGCAAGTATGACAGCAAGCATATGCATCTATTTCACAACAAAACACATAATGCCTTATGCATTTGAAACAAGACTTGCAAATCCAACAGGTGTTGTTGCAATAAAGGTATATGGTCTTATCCATGAAAATAGTCAACAGAGTGGAAATAAGTGCACTAGTTTTTACTTATACATAAAACCACTACAGATGTGCATAGATGCAGGTTTTTATGGCAGATCTAACACTAAAGTTGTTCATGCTTTAGTAGTTTGCTTTGCATGTTTTCCAAAGGAACAGACGTCTTGAATAACTGGATATGATTTGATGAGAAATCTCAGCTGGACTGACAGACTCACCCGGTCATCTTTCTTTGGTAACTGGTCACTAATGAGTGCTTTGGTTCTCCTGAGGAACCAGCGACACAGAATTTTAGCCAGAGCCTGGACAGCCTTGCGGCCCTCAGCGAGTGCTCTCTTGGTTGCACTGTGTTTCTGGCCCTGTTCAATAGGTTCTGAGAACCTGGTCTTAAAACTACTTAATGACCCGAGGCATCTGGGATTGGCCCTGAAAGCGCAAAGCAAGGCAATAAACAAATGTGCACACTTTAAAACTGGAAATAAATAATGATCACAAAGAGAGGCTGTGCCCACGTCTCACCAATCCATGACACACCAGAGTTCCTCCAGGTTATTTTGCAAGATTGTACCAGTCAGTCCCACACGTACTTTGCATTTCAGGGCTTTCATTGCCCGAGTGATTTGAGATTTGAAATTCTTTAGCTTGTGAACTTCATCTACAATGACAGCGGCCCACTCATGGCTGTGGCAAGATGAGAAATCAAAATGTAGATAAAATATCAGTAATCGTAAAATCAAACATTCTCTTCTGCAGATAGCTCAAACATGAGCTAATATACTTTGGAAAGATCAGAGGTCTACAATGCACAACTGCTCCAAAGAACCAGATCAAAACAGTTTTTAAAATCTTTGTGAGCATGATGGGAACAGATAGGGATACCTGTTGAACTCATCTAGACAGAGTCTTACTGTCTCAAATGTTGTCAGGACAATCTCACATCTTCCTCTGTTCACACGGGCCAATTCTTCCTCCTTCCTCACACCATGGACAACTACTGTTTTGAAATGGCCCCATGTGTCCAACTCATCTTTCCAATTGTAGAGCACAGACAGAGGAGCCACAATCAGGAAAACCTATTTAATAAGTTTAAAAAGAATCAGTTGATGAGAAAATGGCACAAACTACTAAATGACAAGGAGGCCTGTCACAGCTGTTAGAAAATGGTCTATTAATAATTATTTGAAGATCAAGCTGTATCAGATCTTTAGAGTCCACAAATCACAGATTTCCAAAAAATATCTATGCATACAGTAAATACACCATTTATTACCAATAACCAAATCACTAGATGATCATAGTTCTGTTTTCTCTGAGTCTACCTATGTTTTTACTATAAAATGGTGACTCAGAGTTAAAAAGCCACCCTCACTAAATTGTATTGCAGATAAGATTTAATTCATTCATTCATTCATTGTCTGCCGCTTATCCGATATATTCTCAGGTCACTTGGGGGCCCTGTGCCTATCTCAGGCGTCATTGGGCATCAAGGCAGGATACACCATGGACGGAGTGCCAACCCATCGCAGGGCACACACACTCTCATTCACTCATACAATCACACACTACGGACAATTTAGAGATGCCAATCAACCTACAACGCATGTCTTTGGACTGGGGGAGGAAACCGGAGTACCCGGAGGAAACCCCCGAGGCATGGGGAGAACATGCAAACTCCACACACACATGGCGGAGGCGGGAATCGAACCCCCAACCCTGGAGGTGTGAGGCAAACGCGCTAGCCACTAAGCCACTGTGCCCCCCAAATAAGATTTAATTAATGATTATTAATGATAAAGAATGATATACAATTTTAAATTTGAATTAAAATATACAATTTAAATTTAGAATTTGTCCTACATTGTTAATTGTCCATACATATATATTTAGTATTTTGTGATGTTCCCCATCTGCAATATTACAACGTAACACAATAGTAACAGGCCAACTGACGAGAAGCTTTAATACAGTACCTTCTTAACTTTGGTTGGTTTTGATGGCACCTGTGACTGCAAAAACTCTGGCCTGTTATTTTCAACATCCTGCCATGTCCCTGTTTTCTGCAAAATGGCAGCCAAGCAGCTAATAACCTGTCCAACAAAAAGAGATTAAAGAGCTACAATTATAAAGGCAACATTAATTCCTGATTAACTTCGTACACAATCTCTGTGATTATAAATAAGTATATATAGGCCTACCTGAATGGTCTTTCCTAGACCCATGTCATCACCTAGGATGCAACCTCTGGATTTCAAGTAGCTGTCATAAATAAATTTAACCCCCTCTCGCTGGTAGTCCCGTAGGTATCTGTTAATGGTGTATGGTATTTGAATAGTTCCTGACAGAACAAATGGTTCTGAGGAACCAGGAGGCTTCTGGTTTGTATGGAAGGCAGGTTTCTCATCTTCAAATGGGGCCTTAAACATTCTGTGTCTTTGAGGTATAAAGATTAATCCATCATCATCTTCTATTTTCAGATGAGTACAAGGTAATGTAGAAGTGGATTCTTCTTCAAAATCCTTGAAGGACATGTAGCTACCTTCATGATACCAGTACTCTATTTTAAATACAAGAGAAACAAATAGCTCTTAACATGAGATTTCCAAGTCAGCTAAATAAAAATGCAGTTGACACAACCTCCAATAAGATGGCTAGCTTTTCGAATTTGAGCAGTTGGCACCCCTTTCTCTGTTACCTTTATGGAAACCCTA
>JAUCMX010000007.1:15911225-15931225 GCA_033459395.1 Hemibagrus guttatus
CATCAAATAGTTGTTGTCATTTATTGTAAATATGTAACAAAAATTTGCAATTACAATAAACATATATACACACACATATATTACATACATATTAGATTGGATCGCCTGCATTTGGGACATACCATAAAATGGTTGACCATTACAATTTTGTTTTCAGTTAGGATTCAGAAGCTAGAAAGACATAGAGAGTCTTACTTCTCTCTCTCTCTCTCTCTCTCTCTCTCTCTCTCTCTCTCTCTCTCTTTCTCTCTCTATCTCTCTCTCTCTCTTTCTCTCTCACCAACACACACACAGTTTTGCTGCTGGATAATGAGGGTGTTACTGGGAAACATCTGACCAAAAATTTCAAGCTTTAAAACGGAAATGCTCTCATAGCGTAATGAGTAAAAGAAGAATTTGTTTTTAGCTGTTGAAAGCTTGGGTGGTCCATGCATTCATTCAGACTGACCTCACTATTGCCACCCATCTTGGGTCCTTCTTTTTGCTTCAGGGGCCAGCACTGACCCTTGCCATTCAGTGAAGGAGCAAGTGTTATGTGTAGCCTAGTGCTCTATGTAAATGGTCTGACACAAATGTTTGGGCTGCTTTATAGGAACATCTGCAGCAGCTGCCCTATAAATTCCCAGTGTTGAGAGAGCAGAGACAGAAAGTTCCATTTTTGTATTGCAGTGTACCATGTCAGAGCAGACATCTCAGTCCACCTCCATCACTCCATATTCTTTAGGGTCCGGAGGCGGGGTTTATGGGAAGGAAACAGAGTGTTTGTAAATGAAGCAAAAAACAAAGACAGGGATTTTCTAAAATGGCAGCTCTGTAAGGTTCAAAGCTTGATATTAAGTAGGAACAGTATACTCTTCTAACATTCTTTTCATATACAGCCTTTCTAAAGTTTATGCTAGTAAACTGCATGTTTATAAAGCAGCTTTCAAATAAAGCAGGCCTGTTTTGTCAGTGTGGTCTGGATCTCACAACCTGTTTTGTCAATGTGGTCTGGTTTTCAGATGGTAGAACTTTAGCAGATTGGTTATACATTTAAACTCTTCAAATCTGAGGACCCATCTTTTTTTGTACCAGAAAAAAAGCTGTCCATTAGAGTCTAACAAAATTAAACATGGCTAGTTTTCACCAGTGTGGGTAAGGCAGTGTGTTTCTCAGTCACATAGGTCTAGATAAGATAAGTGGCATTTTTAACACATAGTATATTTTGTTATGCAGCTTGTTGAAGGTTTTGTTTGAGATTCTCACATATCAAGTCAAAAGCCTCGTATCGAATGATAGAACATGATACACCAGCTTGTTATACTCCTACAGCTCTATGGTATCTCCATGATCATTTGTATTTGTAATGTTTCCAAATTCTACAAGCTACAATTTCTAAAGTATCTAAGTGTACTGTTTTTTTTTTTTCCAATCAAAAGCAACTTATAAGTGAGACAGAAATCAATACAAAAGCATGTATTGTATTTGAATTGTAAATTTCTACTTTTTCCATTCACAATGTTAAATTATAGCATATAAAAATTAAGTAAAAAACAATCCAAACATTTTTGGGAAAAATAGTAAAAATAAAAAGTTAAGAATAACCTGGTTCCATAAGTATGCACACCCCTAAACTAATACTTTGTTCAAGTTCATTTTAATTTTATTACACCACTCATTTTTGGGTAAGAGTCTATCAGTGTCACATGTTTGCTTGGCAATATTTTCCCATTCTTTCTTGCAAAAACATTCAATTGTAAGGGCATTTCCTGTGCACAGTCCACTTCAGTTAAGATTTTTGATTTGATTCCAGTCTGAAAAAAGTTTTGACATGATTAATCGTTTCATTTTTTTACATTACAAAATCTTGCCATTTTAGTGTGTAGAGTTTTTTATATCCTTCTAACTGAGGAGTTGAGTGTTACAGGCCCAGCAGTGGATCTCTGTTTGTCCTGAAAGTTGATCCCTTACATTCTGGTCAATATCACAGTCTGTAAATGGCTGATCCCAACTTACCCCAAATATCTCTGGGTAAAAGCATTACAGGATGCACAAGGGGTAATTTTCATGATAGGATTCCGAGCA
The DNA here is from genome assembly GCA_033459395.1 of Hemibagrus guttatus. NCBI lineage: Eukaryota > Metazoa > Chordata > Actinopteri > Siluriformes > Bagridae > Hemibagrus > Hemibagrus guttatus. Next base: position 15,913,290 of record JAUCMX010000007.1, read on the forward strand.
GTGGCGAATGAAGCATGAACGGCTGAAGCTTCTTCGTCCATGCTGAATGGGAGATTTGTCTTCCCCTCCACAAGTTTAGGAAACGTTCCATATGTGTTCCACAGACTTTCTCCCATGAGTCACCCGAACATAAGGAGCCAAAACCAATTACAGCCATGCCAAAAATGACAGTTTCAGCTTCATAAGCATTGATTGCAGAAATGGAAAATGAGAATGATATTTCTCGCGTTGCTTTTTCAACCTTCTATTAGCCAACAGTGTTGGTGGAATGCCTTGCTGGGGCATTAATAGAAGCCACTCTCTCGTTGTCTTTGTCTCTTGCCAATTCATTAATCCAGTAATAACAACCTCTAAGTGCTATTTAAGCAAGAAATTTTCTTTGAAACTAATATTAATTTGCGCCTATTAGCACATTTATACTTAGATTGCATTACATCACACCTATTCTTTATAATAACAGGAGACATCTGTGTGCAAGTATTTTTTTCCCCTGATGATTATCTTAAAACTAGTGAACATCAGTGAAAATATTCCATTAATAAATTGGTATTTAAATGAGTTATATTCTGTGTGGTCTGGCCTCCTGGTGGTCCAGCAGCAGGATCCCGTGCTCTCATTGCTGCGGCCTGGGTTCGATTCCTGGGCAGGGCGCCAACCCAGCCACTGAAGAGTTAACTCTCAGTGCCTGTCCCAAGCCCGAGTAAAATTGGAAGAGTTGCGACAGGAAGGGCATCCGGCGTAAAACCCGCGCCAAATCGTGTGGATCAAATGATCTGCTAAAAAAAAAACAGCAGACCCTGCCATTGTGTGGGATAAACGCTAGGATAACAAATATATATATTCTATATGTGGTCTGCAATTTAACAACTCAAATGAATGTTTCACATCCAGTGTGAAGTGATGCTCATGATAGGATCATCATCTCTTCCTTGACCCCCAAGGCTTTGTTAGTTAAATAGACAGAAATTTCTTAATTTAAACAACATTTAAAGGAAATCACCTGTTCAGATTATTCTATAAAATTACATTCAAAATGTGACTCAGTATTATGGTTCTGCTCATGACAGAGACACTTGTGTATTGTAGATACAACACTGACCAGATGAAACATGAGTTCATTAACAGCAAATTTAAGTATACACATTTAGCAGTTCATTTAGCAAACTTGTTACTGTGACCAGACTCAGCAAGGACAAGGACAAACAGGGTGCAACCATGCCTTTTAATTAAGTTGTACAATTCTTGAACGTCTTCCAAGCAGCTTTGAATTTCATCCAGCTCCACTCTTGATTATACAGCCACAAGCATGCATTGGAAAAGCGGTCACAGAGCACACCATAGTGAACTTTGCCATGGAAAAGCACAAAACTCTGAATTGTTAGGAATGAGAAATTACAAAAATCTCTGTAAAGCAGCTTTAAATAAAAACACAGAGAACAGAAAGAAAGCATGTTTACTATTGAACAGCTCATTGTACAGAGACCCCATAGAGAGAGCTTTTTCTTCTTGAGCTCTACAGGCGTCCGCTAAAACGTTGTTGTCATAAGTTTTGATGGGCCTCTTGTTTGCCCAGATCTGAACCTGATTCGAGTGAATGAGTAAATGAATGACTGAACGAACTCAGGGCAGATTGGCAGCACAGCAGGCAGTATTGCCAACTCATAGTTCCAGTCTCCATTTGACTTAAATTCATAACTTGGAATCCGATTAAGAAAAAATAAAGACAAACAAACAATACCTCTAAACTCAGAATTTCTACTTGGGAACTCAAGAGTGTCTTTTGAACCCCACGTTTAGCAAGTGACAGGAATGTAGCTCTTTCCTTACCTTTAAATAGGTTATACTATATATTCTAGTAATTGTTTCAGATCAGTCAACACATAGACATTAGCTTGTTAAATCAGTAACACTGACTATATGTGATTTGAGGAGGTAAATATACATCACTCCACATGTTTTTTTCCACTTTGTAACATGTATGTTATTCCAAATTCCCACTTATAAGGAAACTTGAGAGCAGGATTTAGGTTTCTCTCTCTCTCCCATTTCCATATCCATTGGTTTTCCTCCAAGTTCTCTGGTCACCTCCCACATCCCACATCCCAGTAGGTGGATTGACTGCGCTAGTGTCCTTAAGTGTGTTTCTCTGTGTGTGTGTGTGTGTGTGTGTGTGTGTGTGTGTGTGTGTGTGTGTGTGTGTGTGTGTGTGTGTGTGTGTGTGCGTGTGTGCGTGTGTGTGTGTGTGTGGTGCCCTCCAACAGACTGGCATTCCCATGCAGGTTGTATTCCTACCTCATGCATACTATTCCCAATGATGGGCTTTAGATCCACCCCAACCCTGACCAGGATAAAGCAGTTATTGAAGTTGAGTGTATGAAATAAACCAACTAAGCAAAACCTCCACTACTTTTCTATTTTGCCCTAATAGAGTGAGACTGGGACGTCCAGGATACAGGCTTTTGTATGAAATAGCCCACACTCGCATTTGGGTTGGAATGGATGGTTTAACATGTGTGTTGTAGACAGGCAGTCGTCTCTCCCCAATCCACCATGAAATACAAGAGTTGCATGATTGAGCAGATCAACAAAGACTTGCTGAAAAGTCCCAGCTCAGCAAAAGCCAACAACTGAGGCATGCAATGGCCATTTGAACAAACTGCCAAACAGAGAGCTGAAGTAATATCTTTATTTTTAACAAATGTATGCAAATAACAACTTTTAACATTTCAGTGGCATCTCAGTGGTACTACTACTGTGGTGAGGATTTTTTTCCCATCGTGACTAATCAGTATCAGGCACACACGGCCACTTGAATATACGTTTATAAAAATATTATTGAAGCATTTTTACCAATATGTAAAATATGTGGTATAGAAAGCAGGTATAGAAAATGGATGGATGTAAAAAATATGTCAGGAATGATTTGTAATGTCAGAGATATTATGTAGAAAAATGATAACTTATGTTGCTCTAATGGTTTCAAAGCACTGGACCATTAATGTGTTCACACCCCATTGACACACAAGGTAACTTTCCTAAATGTAATCATGCTCTCTCTCTCTCTCTCTCTCTCTCTCTCTCTCTCTCTCTCTCTCTCTCTCTCTCTCTCTCTCTCATGTCTGTGTGTAATTCACCAACAAATCTGTGTCTGTGCCCACAAAGAAATTTCACATTCACTTACCCAGCCTTGACAGCTAGATCTTAAAGTGTGATATCCTTATCTAATTCTGCAAAACAAAACTAACAAAAGTATGGACATGGCATGTTCATGACCTGAGACTGCATGCAATTTTCCAGTGGGTGGTCATAAAGAAACAAATATTATACTTGGTAACTGGCTTGCAGAGGTTCATTGCAGTGAGTTCAAACATATTTAGGGTACATTTAAATAGTGATATGAGAGTGCTAGCTGGCCTCAGCAGTGCTCTGTTTTAGCATGGTGTAAACTAAACACTCCATGGTGTGTGGTCTTCTACCTCCCAAGCTTGTTCTCTGCTCTGTTCTTGGACTTTCAGAATAACTGAATGTCTCTTGTTGAATGTCTATTATTTCAGCAATCAAGCCAGCACAAAAATATCTACTCATCTAAGTACTGGAGTCATTATGATATCATTTTGCCCAGCCTTTCATTTTGTTTCCACATATTGAAACAAAGCAGTATCAATATAATAATTTCCATTTATTATGTAAGGAATAAAATGCAACACACTGTTATAGGAAAATAATCAATGACCAGGTGGTGCAGTGTAGCCATTACCACCCTGATGTTTCCAATCCAGTTACTTTCCATGTTTCAAAGTGTTTTATTCCTCTGACAACATCCATTGAAGAATGACACATCATACATTTTGTGCATTTATGGTTATGTTTAATGCAAAAGTAATTACCAACACATGCTATCGTTTACACTACAGCATGATTCATCACTTGCCTTTCTTTTTAATTTAATAAGAAGACCAATTGCAAATCATAAACTGCAATGTCCCTACCTTTATACTTTCCTAACATACTTGAACACAGTGGACACATCACACGAACGTTCACAGCCAGAGTGGATTTCTTTCAGCCTGCCACGCTGTGTTTTATTCCTTTGAGTGAGGCACTTAACTCAATCTCTAATCAAAGTATTTCTGTTAATATAGCTTGAATTCTTAGCTCAGATATTTAAATAAGTTCTATATTTGTGTTCATGCAGCTGGTGTATTATACAGTATCAGACATTCAAGATTTTGTCAGAAAAAAGAGAAAAGTAATTGGTTTGAAATACCGATAAATACCACATCTGATACAAAAGATATATATTTGTGTATACTTTAATAAGTAGTTCCTCTCAAGGTTTCTTCCTCATATCATCTCAGGGAGTTTTTCCTTGGCACCATCACCTCAGGCTTGCTCATTAGGGATAAATGTTAGGGATAAATAGTAACCTAACTTAAACATTATAATTTTTTCTATGTTTCTATACTTCTGTAAAGCTGCTTTGAGACAATGGCCATTGTTAAAAGCGCTATACATTCATTCATTCATTCATTCATTCATTCATTCATTCATTCATTCATTGTCTACCGCTTATCCAAACTATTCTCGGGTCACGGAGAGCCTGTGCCTATCTCAGGCGTCATTGGGCATCAAGGCAGGATACACCCTGGACGGAGTGCCAACCCATCGCAGGGCACACACACACTCTCATTCACACACGCAATCACACACTACGGACAATTTAGAGATGCCAATCAACCTACAACGCATGTCTTTGGACTGGGGGAGGAAACCGGAGCACCCGGAGGAAACCCCCGAGAAAGGGGAGAACATGCAAACTCCACACACACGGCGGAGGCGGGGATCGAACCCCCAACCACTAAGCCACTAAGCCACTGTGCCCCCCCCCAAGCGCTATACAAATAAATTAAATTGAAAAATGTAACACTGATAATATTTTATGGTATAGTGTATTTTATGATTAGAGTATTTCTTATTGTAATGCAAAATATCCTTAATCAAATCAATCATCTTCATCTTACACATGCTCTTGGTGGTAATTACATCAGCATTTACTAGGAATGAAAAAAAACATAAGTATATCATGATGCATAGACATGATGATGGTTTACAGTATGTCAGTCTTGGAATACTATTAAAAAATCTAAAATTAAACATGCTCTCATTATGCAGAAATATGCACAAAGCTTAAGGAAAATAAATAAAAATGACTGCATACATGTATGAATATTGAAATCCACTAAATCTAGATTTCCAACCAACTTCCTTTGGCAGTATGATTATTGACAGTAATGTGTGGAAGAAGTGAGCAGGCATATGTTTTGGAGGAGCGGAGGCAAGAAGAACACTAGTAAAGACAAATGTTTGCTTGTGAGGGACTAGAACTAGACGTTTGATTGAAAAAATGTGTGATGGCCTACAGAAATTTGAAAACGTTTTGGATTCTTTAAGAAGGGAACTGTGAAATGAAATATGAAGTAAATACGGAAATTAAGTAACACAGCAAACACAGCTAACCACATGAATCTCTGTAAGTCTATAAGCCACTGAATTTTTTTGGGCTTAAATCTGAGATCTCATGATTGAATTGAATTATTTTCAGAGCAAATTGAAAGAAAGATATAACAGAAAAGCCTTCTGCTTAATGAATTAGATTTATATGAACTTATTGCAGACTTTTCTCAAATCATTCGTCAATTAATGTTGCTCGATCAGCAACATTTCTAAGCAACATTTTAAGGAAAGATTCAAATTGAATACACCTCAGACCAAACAGCACCCACAGATTTCTGAGATAATGTCCTAACCTGCATATGTATATTGTTTGCTGGACAGTTTATTGGATTCATAGCTTGGATAAGTACATCAGCAATATTTATATGTGGATTTATATCTGGATTTACTTATAGCCGGGATTATGCTATATATACCGATCAGGCATAACATTATGAGCAGTGAGAGGCGAAGTGAATGACACTGATTATCTCCTCATCATGGCACCTGTTAGTGGGTGGGATATATTAGGCAGCAAGTGAACATTTTGTCCTCAAAGTTGATGTGTTAGAAGCAGGAAAAATGGGCAAGCGTAAGGATTTGAGCGAGTTTGACCAAGGGGCCAAATTGTGATGGCTAGACGACTGGATCAGAGCATCTCCAAAACTGCAGCTCTTGTGGGGTGTTCCCGGTCTGCAGTGGTTAGTATCTATCAAAAGTGGTCCAAGGAAGGAACAGTGGTGAACCGGCGACAGGGTCATGGGCATCCAAGGCTCATTGATGCACGTGGGGAACGAAGGCTGGCCGGTGTGATCCGATCCAACAGACGAGTTACTGTTGCTCAAATTGCTGAAGAAGGTAATACTGGTTCTGATAGAAAGGTGTCCAAGTACACAGTGCATGACGGGCAGGGCTGTTTTGGCAGCAAAAGGGGGACCAACACAATATTAGGCAAGTGGTTATAATGTTATGCCTGGTCGGTGTATACTATGTGTGAGTAATGTTACTAATTTTTAGTAGCAGCACAAGCCTTGAATCATGCAATATTTATTAAACCAGCATAGCTTACTTTATAAAATAAAACAAAAACAACACCTGCTGTAAATCACACTAATCACAGAAAATACAACAATTATTAGGACAATAGTAGTAGGGATTTAAAAAACAAATTTGCTGAGCACCTCAATGATATGTCATATTGAAAATGTATATTACTTTTATATAATACAGTGTATATTAAACATAGCACAATCTTGTCTTTAATCCCAGTTTCTATACTTTTGGTTAAGGGTACGTACACAATGATACGAAATCAAGTGGAACTCACACATCAATACCTTTCCATGACTCTTTAAAAATATTTTTGGTGTGCAATTCTGAACTGTCTTGGCATCTTGAAGTGGTTTTTGTTTTATTTGCAATGGCCCTGTGTGGAATTACTGTATATTTCTAACATGCATTTCACTTCCCTTTCATGACAAAGGTGTTTGTACTAGAACACAGAGGTCTTAACTTCAAACCTGAGATAATAGGAAAATCCTCACTGATATGAGAGAGAGCCATAGAGAAAAAAAAAAAGGTTGATTTCTACAATGGAAGTTATTTGGGCAACAGGAAGAACAGCAAACAGGACTTCATGAAATACAAATCTTATCGTGCTTACAGAATGAAAAACGACAGGCATCTGCTCAACAAATACAAATGTAAGAAGTGTTTATTTTCCCAAGATTCTCCTCCCCATTGCTGCACATGTGGGCTGCTGAAGCACATGTGGCCGTAAGTCTTCCTGAATGCTGTGTTTGACATACAGAAATAATCACTTTTATAATACAAACACTTTCTGGCACCAGCTTGCTGTCTGTGTAAAGGTTCTGGACGAAAGACAAAGGATGCCTTCTGCGGTGAGGCTTTCCAGGTTTTCCAGTCGTTCGTAAGCAGAGCAGAAGAATCTGTGTCAAATTTTGTTGCCATGATTTGGGCAGAGATGATTAAGAACAGTGGAAAATGTCAGAATTAAAACTCAGAATCATATACCATTCTTGACATTACTTGAATGTTTCATTGCATCCTCAAGTGTGTGTGTGTGTGTGTGTGTGTGTCAGAAAGAAAAAATGGATTTGAGGTAACATTATTATTATTATGTGATGCTGCGTAGATGACTAATATTCCCTGAACATTGGAATTCTTATAATTCTATATCTGCTGTATTCCAATACAATACATGTCATTACCATTTCATACAAAATAAATTTGTATATATTTTTTTTCTGAAAAGCAGTGATTTCAGTTTTGGTGTGCTTCCATTAAATTTGTTTATGGAAATGGAAAACTTTCCACTAAATATTGTAGTTGTAAGGTAACAATTAACGTCAATCAGCTTGTGTCTTCATCAAACGATGCTCAGTCCTAGCCGGTAGCATAATCGATGTGAGTGTGATGTGGCGTCTCAGCTGCATTTCTAATGCTAGTGTACATTACTGTTGTTCAGATGTGTATGTTACAGTGGCTTCCACAAGTATTATCCTTGTGAAGGTAAGAAGAAATTGTAACAAAAATATTTATTACAATTTTCATAAAATGAAACACAATTTTCTCAAACTTGCATGCGTTTAAGCATACCGCAAATCTTACATAGCCATGCTTTCTGCTTTTGTGGGAATTATGTAATGCCCAATGTCCTTGAGCTATTCAGCAATATGAACAATATCAGACACTACACAGTGATCTTTAAATATAATAAAACAAGTGGTTGTTGACCTTCATAATTCAAACAGAGCCAAAGCCAAACCGCATAAACTTGTTTAAATTAAATACAATTGAAAATACCACATTTGAAGCTGTTGTAGCGTTATATGGTACCACAGAGGCTTTCTGTTTACATCATGTTTTGCTTTCTGTTTCCTGTGCCCTGTTTTCTATTTCCTGTTCTCCCACTTTCAGCTCTGCACTAGTCATTGTCTTCACCAATCTCAGATCATTGGTCTTGTTATTGCCCCATAGTCAGTGGATGTATAACTTTGAGTTTGTCTATATGTTTTCCTAGATATCTAACCTTATAGTACACAAGTATCCAATTTCACTATAGTGCTCTTACTTTAGTTTGTATGTGTTAACCTAAAAAAGAGGACACTGAAGGATCTGGAGATGGTCTCATGTGTCTTATTTGTTCCCTCAATCAATTATCACAGAAAAACCTTATGAAAACGACACATTTCTGAGTCAACGCTAATAAGAACATAGAAAAAACAAATCAATTTTTTGCATTTTAGCACAACAATCCTTCATGGAACGACACATATAACCATAGACAATGTAGTTTTTTTTACATTGTGTGTGAGACAAAGCTAATAAACAACAATTTTTGAATTCTTTTCCGAAAACGTCATTATAAAGCTTTAGTGTAGGGCAATGTGTATTGCTCCAGACACTCATGACCACATCAGTACATACACAATTCCTCTTTTCACACACTCTCTCAATTAGCTGATTGACGATGAATGAAGTCTGCTTAGCCCAAATGGCTTCATGCGTTAACAGGCACTAAATGTCATCAGCCATTATATTCACTGAGGACATGCTGTAATTAGCCATTAATCTTTTAAACACAGACTGAAAAAAAGTTGTTGCACGAAATGCCATGTTGCAGATGAATAATCAAGAATACTTTTTGTGTTTAGCCTATCACTGGGAGTCTTCTGATACTACAGCCATCTATGAAGTCAAGACAACTTCATTAGCTCCACTCGTTGCATAGTGTAGAGTATATTACGGTTTACTGCTCATTACAGTACATGTTATGTAGCAAGTTTGTTCAAAGCATCACCCTCCTTTCAATCACTTATATAAAAGACCACAATTGTCAATTACACAAATCTGTCACATATTTTTTAAAAAAAAGTGCACAAATTTTTTTAAGTGATTTTAAATGTTCTCTGTCAGAGACAATATGCCATTCATCAATCAACACATCTATAGTGCGTTTGTGTGGAGGCCTGGGAAAAGCCTTCACTTGATGAAACTGCTGTACAAATGATACAAGCATGGCATTCGGTTCCTATTCAGTAGAAAGTAACACAGTGTCTAAAAGAAATCACTAGTTATTGATTTGCATTTCATGTATTATGTAATAAATAATATTAACAGATTAAAAAATTGGAAAGCTTCATGTACTGTGTAGCAAAAAAAAAAAAGATATAGTCATGCATACATACATACTGTCATTTATTTTTTCAAAGATATTGTTAAGGTATAAAATAACTAAACAGCCATTGAGGTATAAAATACGAAAAAAGGCTACATATCAAAGACAAGCAATTAGTTGTTTAAAAAATCATTTAATAAAATTAATAATACAACAAGGGGTGGGGGGGGTACGGTGGCTTAGTGGTTAGCACGTTTGCCTCACACCTCCAGGGTTGGGGGTTCGATTCCCGCCTCCGCCGTGTGTGTGGAGTTTGCATGTTCTCCCCGTGCCTCGGGGGTTTCCTCCGGGTGCTCCGGTTTCCTCCCCCAGTCCAAAGACATGCATGGTAGGTTGATTGGCATCTCTAAATTGTCCGTAGTGTGTGATTGCGTGTGTGAATGAGAGTGTGTGTGTGCCCTGCGATGGGTTGGCACTCCGTCCAGGGTGTATCCTGCCTTGATGCCCTATGACACCTGAGATAGGCACAGGCTCCCCGTGACCCGAGTGTAGTTCGGATAAGCGGCAGACAATGAATGAATAATACAACAATTTGTATTTCGCAGAAATAAATTGTATTTAAGAACTTTCAGATATAATACAGGGAATGCATAACTTTTATAATGATGTAGGTCTGTAAAAAAACATTAAACAGTCTTTGTTCATATATGATTAAATAGTGTGCATACATAAATTATGAATTCAGTGATAAGTAACAGTAATACAGTCTGACACATCAGGCACATAGTATGTGATTGGTTCAGTTTTTCTCTATCTATTGTGGGATAAGAGGACTGAGACATTAATTACACATGGATTAAACAGCAGTTGCTTGTTACAGTGCAAACATTTTTCTCAAAATACTATTAAAAACACAGGTCACTGCACCATATCTTCTTTTGATATACATTCACTAAGCTAAACACAATGACAGGTCACTATTCTTATATTCCTCTTCCTCCACTATTTATTGCCTATCAATGGACGGCAACTTTTTTTTTTTGTAACTCTGTTGAACTCTGGATCATCTCAGAGTTATTATCAGAGATCTGCTCGCTCCTCTTGCTCACAGGCTCAAAAAAATTTAAGATTTTGCTAGGAACATGTCGCCCTTAAACATTTGACAGATTTTGCGTAATATCACTACAATTATTTCACTGATAATACTGAAACGTTACAAATAGCAACAACTCAGTTGCTAAAATCACTATTTGACTCATTATGTATTGCACTCAATTTTCAATTTGATCTAAAATCAACTAGGCTAATGAAAAAATGACAATAAGCCAGTATATTTTGTGCAGCAGCACTAATTTACAACAATAAATATACATGCAAAATGTAACAGTAGGAAAGTTTGCTGGCTAATATAAGCTCACCTGACAGAATCTTTAGTAATGAACACAGATGGCATACACAATTACATGTGAGTATACTGAAACTAACAATACAATCATAATGACTGTTATTAGATATGTTATCTAATATTGAAATATGACATTCACTGTCTGGAGAAAGCAGACTACATACTTCAGAATGAGCAGAAATGATCCAAATGGAAACTACAAAGATATGAATACAGGATGCACTATTCAGTTTTTTAAGCTTGCCAGAAAGGTTCACAAGTCTTCTGGTGAGAATACAGAAGTGTATTGGTACTGGGATACCATGAGAAAGGTTGCTCAGGTGCAAAGTTTTTATATTACACTTAACATACAGTGCTGCACAATGCATTTACAGCATCTTTAGTAACTGCTTGGTAAGGGTCCCTGTGGTATAAATTAGAATACTAGAGCACATTTCTTATGTTCTGGGGAATAGTATCAGTTAAATTTGTAAATAACATGGGCTTTGTGAGCAGATCTCTAAACTGTCATGCAGAAGCAATTACACAATTACAGGTATAACAACAGCTTTATTACAATGAGACAACTCCAAAATATAAGGCAAAAGAATAATCAGCAAATAGACAGAGGTCAGGTGATGAGCAAACACCGCAGTCCAGGCAAGACCAAGGCAAAAACGTGAAATGAGACAACGTGAAAAGGTAACGTCTGCTGATAAAGCACAGAGTGTATACTTCCCAAACTATGTGTGAGTGGGAAGTCTTTATAAACTGAGAGCTCTGATGGTGAACAGGTGTGTGATTAGTGAATTAGAAATGGTAAACTTGAACTTTGACTCTGTTGGTGCTGGCTGTTGTAGTCCATGTTTTTTAGGCTGTGCTGAACACTGGGTAGTGTAGTTGGACACCATATTTGTTTACCCATATATGGTCTGTAGTACAGTAAATATATGGTCTCTGTGTGCTTTTTTCACCTGTATTTTCCAATGATTCTTTGGGCAGAGTGGTAAGGTTCATATTTCCATCCATTGTCTGTACCGCTTATCTGATCTATTCTCGGGTCACGGGGAGCCTGTGCCTATCTCAGGCGTCATCGGGCATCAAGGCAGGATACACCCTGGACGGAGTGCCAACCCATCGCAGGGCTCACACTCTCATTCACTCACGCAATCACACACTACGGACAATTTTAGAGATGCCAATCAACCTACAATGCATGTCTTTGGACCGGGGGAGGAAACCAGAGTACCCGGAGGAAACCCCCGAGGCACGGGGAGAACATGCAAACTCCATACACACATGGCGGAGGCGGGAATCGAACCCCAACCCAAGCCACCGTACCCCCCAGGTTCATATTTAATTTTTTTTTTTAAAAACTCCAATTTAGGACACCCACGGCAGGTTTAAATATGAAAACAGATCCTGATATTTGTAGCACTAAATTGTAGATTTACAGAGATATACTAGATACAGTTACAGGCATTGGCATTGCATTTACAACCCTAATTGGCAGATAATTTAGGCAAAGATGAATACATAGCTGCTTAGGCAAGGATAGTTTAGGATAGGATGAATAAATTAGAAACTAAATGAGCTAAATAAATAGAATTTTTTTCATGCAGTTTGGTTAAATATAGTCATGGTATGGTATGATTGAAGAATAAATGTATGTTATAAGCAGGAAGACCTGAGTCACAGTGAAATCAGACAGGTTTTCACAGGCTGCCACACACTTTTGGCTGTTGAAATGAAGTAAAGTCAATAATTATGATATAACCAATGAATTCACTTATTTGCCACCCAGCTGTGTTTAGATTGTAATTGGCAGTTTGAAATAGTGATGAGGTTTAAGGAACAGAACGGAGCTGAGTTTCCCAAGAGTATTGTTTAAGATCATCATTAAAGACTAGATTGAGCATCACACTGAACCTTCTCCCTTCCAGTTAAGATGAGTTTAACTTTGTAATGTTTTTAGGAAACTGGTGTTGGGCTGAGGGTCAATTCAGAACCAAAAATAAGATAAGGATAATAAAGGACAGCTTGAAGAGTTCATGTTTGCCCAGAACTCATGAAAAAAAGCCACACTGACATTTTACTCAAATGATATATGATGCATTTCAGCAATTCATTTCCCGTACTTTATTTTTACTTCATTATTTAACAAGACTTCCAAAAAGCCCCTTTCAACTCAAAACTATGGTGCATGCAGGAATAGTTGAGTTGTGCACATTTGGAAAAGAGCATGTGTTAATCATACCGTTTTTGTGATTGAACATTTCCAGTTTGAGAACTTAACTAAATAGCTCTTTTTTTCTGCTGATCTTTCCACTCTCCCCAGTGTCACGGTAATTATACAAGAACAGCATGATCGCTGAGGAAATTGGAGAGTGTAAACATTGGCAGAGCAGTGCTCATAGCTGTCAAACACATCCACATGATTGAACACAACCTTGTGCTGCAGAGTAAACAGAAGAGGAGGCAAGGGTGCGACGCCACGAAGGACCCGGTGGAGCGCTAGGAGTAACAGGGCAAGAAGGAGTGTTTAACAGATTGTAGAACTCAGTGGAAGGTATCCAGTGCAACTGTTTTTAATGGATGATGAACGTTGGTTCAAGTTGTCTATAGAAAGAGAAACATTAGTATTCTTGCTTTGGAAAGTGTTAAACAACTGTATGTTTATTGTGAGTATGATTTTTTGCAAACAGGTGAAGGAATGTGATTTAAAAGAGCTGGACTCTTTAGTCAAGGTTTAATACAAGTGACAAGAAGGATGTCAAGTCAAATCCCTGACAGTCCGGCATTAACAGCCAATTATTCTTGCTTGTAAAAGTTTGGATTGATTAACATTTTCATAACATAAAAGATTATTTATTTAAAGCCTTATGAGTGAGTTTACCTTCTACACAGGTTCACTAAAACTGGACACTTCTGATGATATTGTGAGATGTTCTTGGCTAACAGGAGTGGAACATTTTGTGGTCTTCTACTCTTGCAGCACATCTGCCTCAAGGATTAACCACTGAGCTGCATTTCTGCTCACCACGGTTGTAAAGGGTGGTAATTAATTCACCATAGACTTCCAGGAAGCTTGAGCCAATCTGGCCATTTTCCTCTGACCTCTCATCCACAAGGTATTTCCACCTTTAGAACTGCTGCTCACTGGGTATTTTTTTGTTTTTCGTTCCATTCTGTTTAAAGTCTAGAGACGTGAGTGAAAATCCCAGGAGATCCACAGTTTCTTAAATACTCAAAGCAGCCAGTTTGGCACCAATATCCACACGACAGTCAAAGTCACTGAGAGCACATTTTTCTGATGTTTGACGTGGATGTTAACTGATGCTTTTGACATGTATCAGCATAATTTTATGTCATTTTTCTGCTGCCAAATGACTGACTGATTGGATAATTGCATGAATGAATATGTGCACAGGTGTTCATAATAAAGTGGTCAGGGATTGTATATACGGTGTATAGTAAATGTAGTAATAGTTCAGTGTAGTGCCATTCACTGAGGCTATAGGATGGCAAACATTTAAAATGTACAATGTCCTTCTTTAATAAGCGTAAGGTAGTAAAAACATAAGCTCATTCCCAGAGAAATAATTATTCAAAAATTCCTTCATCAGCTGTAAATAATATTTATACAAGAGCTAGTTGTAGTCCACTGGAGTTGCCAAGAGTGACTTATACAGTATTTAGTATAACTGCACAGAGACCTTTCACTGTTTGTATCACTCCACTAATCTGTGTTCGTCATTTTAAATTCCAGTTCTAGCAACAGTCCAACTGAAACCGTTACTACAGCAGAGTTATCAACATCACCATCAGACATGCCAAACGATACATTTTCCATGAATATAACTTCTGACTTAAACTATAAACGCTCATCAGATGAAAAGAAAGATGAAGGAAAGCCAATTTTACCAGCTTTCCAATTTGCACCTTTAACAGGAATGTACAAATTACTGTGAATTTGTGAAGCTGTGGTTACCTGTGTCACTGAATCTTAGCCATGCAGCTATTTCTTATGTCAACAACAAGCTGTTTCTATTTTGTGCTCAAGAATATAAGCTAACAAGTGTTTATAGCCTGTAGTTTGCAGTAAACTGAAGGTTATGTATGCAACTTTGATGCTATGAGTAAGTTGAGGACTGCAAAGGCAGTCTCCTGTGGAGCTAATAGAGGCAAGTTGTGTGCTTGTTTTGTTACTGTGTACAAATAACAAAGATGTCACTTTCTGGCTGTGACCTCACATGATTAGCATATAAAATCTTCTCGCTGTGTCATGTTCAACATCTGAATATTTTAATCTACACAATTTGACAAGGTCCTGGCAGGTACACCACAGGACCATGGTTACATAATATTTTGTTCCATTTCATAATTTGTCTTGCAGAACTAGCATATCAAAGTCATTACAAGGGTTTGTAACACATCCTGTCAGTGCTTGATGGCAGACAATTCTGATTTTTTTAAGGAATAGAAACACCTCAGTGTATTCTCGGTTCAAGACGAAAATCGCTTAATGTGCTGCTACTGCTTTTTATTGATGAATTACTCACTCAGAGTACACAGGATGCAATAAATCTCAATCTTAAGATTCTAGCGAGGATATGATGAACTCCATGTCAAGCTTAATCACATACATTAACTGCTGATCAATAACATCTGCAATTCCCCAACACATCGAACCATAGTAATGTCCAACGAAAAAATATCTGTCTTTAGAGAGATCTACTTACATCTGCCTTTTCACTGGTACATAACTGTACTCTATATAAATGTATAATGAAGTCTTTCACTCTGAAATGCTCCTGTCAGCACTACTGAAACATGCTTTATATGATACTGCTGAAAGGTGCTAAGCATTTACCCAGTGATCCCAATGATTTATGCATCCATAAATCAAATGGTTCTATCTTCTGTAAAATAAATAAATAAATAAATAAATTTTTAAAAAGTGGCATGTGAGTTGCAAACTGCAAAGGAATAAGATGGCTCATCACATGACAACTTGACAACAGATACATGACAATAATTCTAATGCTTCCACAGGTGAGATCAGGAGCTGTTTCTGGTTCGTCACCTGCAGTCACTCATTCAGATATGGGAATATATGCAGGCTAAGCAAGATGAAACAAGTTTAACAATTCACAAAAACAGAAAACTGTATGAGGCTAATCAGTTAATACAGTTAGTGTGTGTGCGTGTGTGTGTGTGTGTGTGTGAGTGAGTGTGTGTGTTTTATTATAATTTTACCAAATATGTCATTCGTAAGCCATCATAACAAAACTAATGGTATTAACTGCAGTCCAAAGCCATGTTTATGGCTTTGCCATCCACTAAGGCAACACTATTAACTACATGTTGGAATTCAGTTCAATATTTCTTCCTTTGTTACTCAAATGAGTTTTCATTATTTTCAAAAGTACATGGCCAGGTTTACACCAATTTTTATTATTTACTGCAATATTATGTTTCTATCTAATAATAAAATGTCTTTATCCTGCAGTTGTACAGTGTTCCACAAGTTACACAAGTGGTTGTCATCTGTCACTGAGAATGCATTTAAATTTATTAAAAACGTTTCTGTGTTAGTTCATATGAACTGCATTTCTGAATGGTTTTTGGCTTTATTTTAATCTCAATAATCATTCAATTATCTACCTCAACCCTCGAAACAATTACTGAAGATGAATGAATGGATGAATTAATTATAAATTATTTATAACTTAGTAATTATTGGATAATTATTCAGCCAATAGCAAAGTGTTTGTTAGGGCTAACCCTGAGTATGTGACTATCAAATGATATAAATGGTAAACTACATCATACAACACTGGTATTAGCTCGCTAATGTTGACTACCATATACTCTTATTTTGAAAGAGTCTTTTTTTTTTTTTGCCAAAGCAAGGTTTTCCTGTAATTTAATGGCTAGACTTGGCTTCTTATACCTATACTTATACTGAGGTGTTTTTGAGGTCAACTGCATCTGGCCTTGACTGTCGACAAGAGTAGAAGGTAGCAGTCTGAGGACGAACTGAAAAAACACTGAATTTGGGCAGTAGTCTTGCCGCTGGCCAAAACCATGAGCTGTGGTCAATCATATGGAAAATGAGCTTACCATATGAATTTAAAAAAGAAGTCTGTTTTCTTGGATAATCATTTTCTTGTACATAAACAAAGAAGATAAGTTTTACATCTAATGATGAACACTGCACATTTTAATAGCTCTAGGCCTAATATGTTAATCATAAAAGAATGAATTAAAACAATAGCAACATTATTACATTGTAATAACAATTATTCATTGTAAACACAAGACTGCAGTCAATTTTCATGCACACATACGATTAGCATTAAATTAATTAAAATTTACCAGCTTAGAAAAGTAAGGTCTTAAATTAAAAAAAGAAAAAAGCAACACGACTGTTGGCAGAATGTCAAGTCAATCAGGAAAAATCATGCGTTGATGACCTGTCGTCATCAACTCCACTGCAAGCTCATGCCATCACTGGAAAGCAAACAGCAGTGTGGTAAAAGCACATTACTTTTCAGATTAAAACATTGCTGTCTGAAATCATTTGCAAAAAACAGAAGCAAGACAGTCAAAGTCTGCAAAAGGGCTAAAGCATGGCTGAAAAAACCTACCAGCAGAGTTCCTTAAAAACTACATAACAATGTATCTAGGTGAATTGGTGCAGTTTTAAAATTAAGGAATGTTCATACCAAATATTGATTTTTCTTAAATTTTACTGTCCACTGCAATTTATAATAATACACTATATGGCCAAAAGTAGCCGGACACCTGACCATTGCATCCAAATATGGGCCTTCTCCAAACTGCTGCCATAAAATCCGAAGCACAAAACTGTCTTGTTCTAACTTGTTTCATCATGACAATGCCCCTGTGCAC
>JAUCMX010000007.1:15936225-16128725 GCA_033459395.1 Hemibagrus guttatus
ATGAGGCTCTCTGTGACCTGAGAAGAGATTGTATTAAGCGGTAGACAATGAATGAACTACCTCGTCAGGACCAGCAATATATTTCTGACAACGGAAAGCGCTTTTTAGCCAAGTAGAATAAAATTACCTTCAGTAAAATGTGATATATTCACCAATAAAACTACATGGAAACCATAATATATATATATATATATATATATATATATATATATATATATATATATATATACACATAGTGTGTATGTGTGTGTTTATATATGCTGAATGCTATGTTCTGAAATGTCACAAAAACAAATGTGTGTATAATATGCCGGGTTTTTCTAGAGTGTGGTGTTTCTATAAACTAATGTGATGAAAATAAAATAGGAACAATGTGTAAAATGCTATAGCGTTCATTTTCACTAATCTCAGCATGAACACAACATAAATCTATTTCTTAAGCGAGTACAGTTGCTCTGTGACAGGCTTATTAGGTGACAGCCCCCCTCTTAGAGATCAGATTTGGAGAGATGACAGCTGCCAGATGCAGGAACATTGAAATCTGTTTGTTTGGATTAAGCTCTGTAGCTGAGGGATAGATTAGTTCTGCCTGTCCCGGGGTTTTCGAGCTGGAAGATATCGTCCCGGTGTCCATTAGGATGCATGTTTATGTTTCATTTGGAACAGCCTTTTCCTAGCGACCTCTGAACGACCCCACTATTGCACTTTGTCTTGTACCTTCTGCTTAAATTCAGCTCAAATGGGAATCGGCGTGATCTCATCTCAGCTTTCATCACTCGCCATTTAGAACCGTGCAGGTCCAAGGAATATAATTTGTTTGGTTTCTGTACAAATTGTACAGTTAAGACTGATGTAGGTTGTGCCTTTATGGACTTAACTCACTCTTAAAAAAAAACACGCATGCACATTCAGAACATTTGAGAAAAGCCTTTCAGCTTCTCATGATTGAGTGTGTATCTGAAACTGAAAGGCATGCCATTGACAAAAAGCCAAGTTAGCTAACTGGAGAGTAACAGTAATATGCATATTATTAGGTTTGCATTACGTTCACAGCATGATGTCGCAGTTAAATTTATACAAACTGAGGAAAGACGTCTCTGAAAGCAGCCACAAAAATATAGCTCTGTTTTCACACAACAGGCAAAGTTCATGACTTTTTACACAGTGACCCATGGGGATGTGGTAGCTTAATAGTTAAGGTGTTGGACTACTGATCAGAAGGTTGTAAGTCTGGATCCCAGTCCACCAAGCCGCTACCTCTGGGCCCCTGTGCAAGGCCCTTAACCCTTAGTTGTTTAAAATGAAATTAATTGTAAGTCGTGCTGGATATGTGTGTTTGCCAAATTCCAGAAATGTAAATGTAAGATCCAGAAAGATTGCAGTAAGTTTGTGTCTTTCTAAAATCCACTTTCTCAGCTTACAGTTTTCTTTTACTTCACATTGCAATTATTTTGTTGTATATGTTTTGTTCAAGATAAGAAGCATTGTCTTTGGTGATCTTGGGTGTTCTGTTCATAATTGTGAAACTCTTCTAAATCTCACTGAGATAGTGATCGATTGAGAGACATTTCAGCTGTACAAAAATGCAAACTTGTGTAGTGCTTTTTTCTTTGCAGAAAATGCTATAAATGTTAATTAAATCCATGCCTCATGAACAGTTGCTGTTCTGCATGTCATACCGCCAACCAAACCTGCAGAGAAATCATTATGATATTGGGAGTTAGACTGCACCGTTCTCTAAAAAGGGGGCTAGGGGCCATGCAATTGGAGGCCTCAAGGCGGTGTCCCTTAGGACCTGAGGTCATCAAGTGGAGCCTCCACTATTTAAAAGCTCATATGATACTAGGCTGAATGAGCCTGGTGTGGAGTGACGGGTTCCAGCCTACGGTGGAGGTGGAGAGAATAGTAAGAGGCAAACACCATTATGCCATATTCATTTCATTGTTGAAGTCAGTGCCACGAGCAATGTATTAGAAGCACCCAGTAGGGGGCAGTATGATTTTATCAGTGATTGTGATCGATATGACTATGGCAGGTTTCTGAAGCATCTGCTGTTTCAGGCATTACTTGTATGATTCTAAGAGAAGAAAGCAAATGGACCAAAATGTAGTTAGTAGGATAAGCATTTAGGTGGAGGAAAGTGCATACACCCCATTAAACATGTGGTTAGGATTGGCTCTTTGTCATGGTCATACTCAAGGGTATATAGTCTGGGATGCATATGTGTAATATATATCTTGTCTTCTACTGTGGATGAAACAGACTTTTTGTTCTGTGGTGAGGAGAGTGAAATAAACAATTGTGTCACTTGGAGAATCTTTGTCTAATATTACTGATTACTGTGTAAGAAGTTTGTGTAGTTATGTTGCATTACAGTGTAACTTACAGTACATAGTACATGCGTATTGTTGTTGCTCACACTGTAAAGACACACCAGCAAAGGTTTGCTGAAGTTAGCTATGTTGTTTCCACAAGTAATACAGGATTACGTTATGTGCATAATTTTCCTTCCAGTTTTGCTGTAAAAAGTCTGAAAAAGACAGATGTGTGTGGAAGACAGGGACAAATGGAGTACTTCCCATTCACAACTGGCATCGTGACAGGCCTCCAAGTCCTGTGTTTATGTTCTGCATACCTTCACCTGATGTTATTCAAAAACCAGAGACACCAGAATGTTTCTCTCTCTTTCTCTCTCTAGCTCTCTCTCTCACACACACACACACACACACACTCTCCCTCTCACTTACCCATGTGCCCCCCCTGGCTTCTGCTTGCTTTCCTTCCGAAACGTTTCCCCACACTAAACACCCTCCCCCCCTTTTACTCTCTTCGCCTCACGTCCCTCCTCCCCTCCTCTCTTGGGAGTCCAGCCCTGGGATGCCAGATGTATTACAGAGTGAAGCACAGCAATGTAAACACTGTGTCTTGCCACGGATGCCGGGTGGTCCGGCCCTCCCCCTCTCGTCCGCTCAGAGAGTGAGAGTGAGAGAAAGAGGGAGAAAGAAGATAGTGGAAGCAGTTATAAAGATATTTGTGTTTGGGCTACAGAGCCAGTTTTTCCTTCAGTCTTAACAGGCTTAAAATTTCAAAGTGGAAAAAGAGTAGAGAGACATGAAAGAGATACAGAATACACTGAGCAACACACCTTAAGAGATAAGAGCAGCTGATTTGACATTGTGTTGTAAGACTTTGGAAAAGATGTAGCTTGGTTATTGATTTCAATCTGAAGGAAGGCTAAGTCCATGGATTTGAGGAGAGTTTTTTTTTTTTTTTTTTAAATTTCACTAATTGACAAGAACTGTGAATTGGTCGAGTTAGACAGTAAACGCACTACACAGCTTTTAGTGATCTGAATTAACATGATGTCTTGCAGAAAAATACCTATAATGTTTGTGTTCTTATAAAGTACAATAGTACAGTATTATGCAACCAAAGTCACAGATAGCTGCTTACACTAGAGAATAATTCTTAGTTTCAAGACATGTGGATGCCTGTGGATGATATCTTATTTTGTTGGAACTCACTCAGTGTTTGGGTCGGTGCACACTCAGAATCCTCAGTACTGTGAGCACACACACACACACACATTCTCTCCCTACTTTTTTGTTGCATTGCAATCTAGTTGATTTGAATAGGTTTTTTTTTCTCCAGGGTAAGCGACCTGAATGAAGCCAGCAACGTGGAAAAATCTGGCCTTTCAAGGCACTCTGAATGTACATCTCTGGATTGCAGTAAGCTGCATTTGTACGCGACGGACTGCTAAATACACCCATTTTTTCAAGGCACAGCTCTGGACATGTGATTAGCATAATTAGGGAAGAGCAGGCCATACATATGGTAATGCAGCGTGGAGTAAATGGCAGCTGCGGTGTAAAATTTGTGTCAGGGGTCGGCAGACTGCTTGGGGGCATTGTGCCACAGCTGCGGGTCAGGAACTCTCTCTCTCGCTCTCTGTCACCTCTCACTCTCTCCTACTCTTTCATTCCCACCTTCAATGACATCACATCCCTCGTTTCTCTTATCTCCAGAAAGCTTTAAAAGGGCTGAGGAGTGTTGGTGGTGGGGTGTGTGTGTCTGTGTGTGTGGCCAGTGGGTACACGATTTAGTATGCAAAGTTAGCTTGCTGTCAGATTTGATGGAATCAAATAAATAAATAAATTGCTCAGCATACCATTTATAGGTGCTTTTATTATCAGAAAATTTGTTGGAAGTAATTTGGATGTTTTCTTATAGAAGGAGCAATATTTTCATTCAGCCACTTTATCCTGGTCAGGGTCAAGGTGGATCTATAGCTTATCATTAGGTGAAGTGGAAAGATACCCTGAATAGGTTTGCACTTTCTTGCACGACACGGTGCACACACACATGCACACATTCATTCACACCAAGGGCCAATTTCAACCACTGAATCTACCTACCACCCAAAAACAGGGTGGTAGCAGGAAACAAGAAAACCTAAAGGAAACCCATATGGACAGAAATGCATAATGGCACACGGACTGTAACATGAGCTCAGGATTAAGCTGGAGACTTTGGAGCTGCAAGACATCAGTGCTGCTCAGTGCTAATCTACAATATGACACTAACCTGTTAGTTCTGAATATTAATTTTGATTAATCCTGCATCATACTGAGCTGGCTCAGCAAGTGCAGCATAAACTATGGTGAGAGATGGTGCAGGATGTTTAGATCAGGACTGTCTCCCTGGTGTAATTAAAGAGAAAAGAAAAAATGTAAAGGCAATCCATATGCAGGGCAGCATGGCAGTGCCCAGCAGAAGTGGCGAGCATGGCTCTGGATCTCAAAAACTGCTCAAGGACTTCCGCATAACCGCAGGGGGGTCCCCCCGAGTTGGGTTCTAATCCAGCTAATCCCGCCCGCAACACACTCATAAAAAGTGCCTTCATGTGTCACCACACGCAGCACCCCTCCCTGCCTCACCAGCCCCCAGTGAGCAGCACCAGGATTGGCTAGAGCTGGGATGTGTATAGTTGGCAGGATCAGGTGGAGAGCAATGGAGCTGTGATGTGGTGTGTGTGTGTGTGTATCAGAGGGGCGCCTTCTTATAGTGAGGAGCCCCATGCTAGCCTCTAAGGCAGCCCAATAAAAAGCCAGCTCATGGCTGAATGGTGAGAATCGTAGGGCAAAGCTTGAAAACTGGGGGGCGATGGTGGGCCCCTTCCAATCCACACTTGCCCAGCAGTGAAAGGGAGGGTCAGGGGTTAATGTTATGCAACAATATGAATGAGCCCAGTTTAGGCTCAAACACACTGACATGCACACCCAGTTCACTCACATCTCTCGCTCAATACTTGTGGAAAAATGTCACACAGTGACATTCCATGCATGTATGCTTTCCTTGTATGTTTTTTACAGTAAATATTTTGCTATATATGTTATGACAGATATGTGCTATGCTAATTAAAAAAATTGTCAAGGTATTTCCCTTTACAATACCGCTGTCACAGCCATCATAATATATAAAGGTTAATATCTGAATTCTATTCAAGTGAGGCAATAATATGTAAATAAGCCCTCAAACCAAAACTGTAACCATCCTAATCAAGCTCAGGTGCTCCAGATATGCATTTTATGAGATCCTGATGTATTATGACACACCCATAATCCAACGCTTGTAAATCTTTTGACATATTACGTAACACATATTGGGTTTCATCCCTGTAAATCCGTCTATGTGCATTATTATCTTTGCTTGGTAAATTTTTGGCTGGCATCTGGTGGGTGTCCGGTCATCAGCAGGCTACTCAGCTCACATTCTCCTCACAGCGAGGAGACCTCTGTTGTACAGTCACGGCTTTCTGATGACTTCTAGAACATTTTCTTCTCCCCAAAAACTGCTGGTGTTCCAGAGGACTAAATAAAGAACATGCTAAGCCATATTAGGCCGTAATCAACCTGGCTTCCATAACCATGTTGAAGCTGAGCTTGGCTTTGGTCAAGGCTGCGATTAATCATGGATATTATAAACATGTCCTAAAACAAGATCAGATGTGAGTGCGTTTTGGGCTAAGGAAGAAAGACTCCACAGTGTTGTCCTAATGTGGGTAGACATTTTTTTCTTTCTCTGCTAGTCTTTCCAAACTGACTTGGTGGTCTAGCCTTAGAGAAAGGCATGGTTTTCTTATCTTTAATTCAGTTACAATGGCTGCAAAACACACAGCTTAGGCCTACTGTTCAAACTGATCACTATTGCTAGATTAGTCATTTGTAAGGAAACCACTTTTTTATGTTTCCTTTTCATGAAATGCACAAAGTGCATAAATGCTTACTTTTAATATAAGATAAAAAGTGAGCTTGTGCTTTGTGATGTTATCTGAAGTAAAAAAAAAATCATGAACATACAGTTCAAACACAGCTGGAGGGAATGTAGATGAAGTATAAAAAGTCAAAAAGTGTTCTTATGAACCATTGTGAGGACAAATTGGACTTATCCAGTCTTTTCACCATGCAGTTACAGCTGTTTAGCCATAAAGGTATCAGCGTTTCTTACTTTCCTACATCAACACTAAGGTGGATTTAAAATATGAAGCCAGTGTGTATTTGGTTGTAGTAAATTTACCCAATTACCTGCATGAGTGAGCCGCATTGTGTGATAGTTTGTGTAAGTGGGACAGCCGTTTGAAAGATTCTTGATCCTGAAAACGGAGAAGTCTGATTTTCTCTGCGGGCAGGTAAATGGAACATGAAGAATCGTCAGCTTTGAGAGGCAGACTTGGCCACCAGTCAGCAGGTCTCTTTGAAAGACGACTTTTGTAGCAGTTTTTAGGCTTAGGGATGCCACTTGAGGACTTTATAGCCTGAGCTCTTAAGAACACACACACGCACACATGCATGTACACTGTACTTACTTTATGTGCCTCTGATTGCACTCATGAATCTTACGTGTTTAAGATCTTGGTAAGCATGTGTTTGAGAGCTTTAATCAAGACGCTGTGAGTTGATAATTATGTAGCGATATTGTTTTCTTTTTTTGACCCTCTATATTCTTTAAACAGAACTATTTTTGACAGCAGTTAGCGGTTATGTTGGTAATAGAGGCACAGTGGAGTTACAGTGGAATTACCTCATTGCTATGCATAACCTCTATACAATGTCAGCTTGCAGTTACACAGTTCATGCTGGATCATGGGATGTGTCAGGCCCCAGTTGCAACGTCTCATATATTTCTCCTTTCTCCTTCTTTCGCTTCCTTCTAGTTGGTGGTAGGGTAAATCAGGAGCTGAAATACACACGGCAGAAGATCGGTGAGGAGGCCATGTTTAACCCTCAGTTAATGATCCAGACTCCACGGCAGCACGGTGCTAACATCCTGACAGTGGAGGCGCTCAAGCAGCACCTGGACTCTGCCATTAAAGCTAGCAGAGTGCATGTTTACATGTACAACAAGTAAAATGCCCCATTCATATTGGGTTAAGATGCAATGCATGCTTTTCCCCATACATCTCTTTTATGTCATTTTTATTATGTATGTTTATGTGAAATTGAAACTTATCTTTGACATTGAGTGACTCACTGATACCTTGTAGGAAATGGAAATTAGAACAGTTATGCTACAAATCAGGAGAACTCCTCACAGAAAACAATTTCGTCTACCAGGTGAGATACTGCCATCTTAGCACACTATGTACTCTGTTATATGTGGAGTGACATAAATGAGCTTAATGACACCCATGCTTTTAGATAATTGAGAACCTGCATCCATGTTTGATCATCACTCCTCTGGACTGCTTCTGGGATGGTGCTAAGCTACACTCAGGCATTGCCTATCTCCCGTAAGTGACAGTGACCAATAATGTTTTTTTTTTACAGTTGGATCTTTGAGACATGCTATAAAATGCTAAAATCTTAGTGATTGGCATGAGAAATGGGCTTATAAGCGAGGGGCAACAGCAGTAAGACGGTAAACAGTAATTTGGCAAGGCTGCTTTGTTGTATTTGTGCATGAGAGGACTGCACTGCTCTTCTCTAAAGGCCCTCATTGTAACTGCTCTGTGGCCTGGGCAAGTTGGGACCCCACACAATTGTTACCCTTTTGCTTTTAATAGCTTTGTGCAATAGTTATACTCAGCAGACTTCCCTCCAGTCCAGCAAAAGCAGAACACTAATTTCTTTTCTCTCTCTCCCTCTCTCAGCCTCTCTTTCCTCCCTCCATCGTAGATGGTAAATAAGAATTTGACTGTGTTCTGGTTGGGGGAGTCTGAATAATGACCCAAGCCTGGTTAGGCACATACAATGTGGTCTAACGCAATGAGGGTTAGCCAGATGAGTCCGCCGTGAAAAGAGAAAAAGTGAGAGATGCAGCAAAGATGGACGGCTAGTTCAGTGAAAAACCAACGGGAGGTCTGGAGAGGCGGACAGCGGATTGGTAGGAGTGGAAGAAAACGACAGAACAAAGGAGAGAGGGAGTGAAGACTTAGGGAACAAGGGAGGGCATGTAAGGATAGCATGTGGACAGATTTACTGAAGGAGAGAGAGGGAGAGAGGCCCTGCTGAAATCCAGAAAGAGCAGGCCAGACTGAGACTGGAACCGAGAGTGGAACAGAAATATTAGAGGTTTTTAAATATGATATAAAATGCTCTTAGTTGTGGGGATGTTGTAGGCCTTGAGCTGGAGCAGGAGAATAAAGCAATTAGTTGAGGATAAAGTTACAATGATTGGACTGGTTCAGTTTAGCAGAGCTGTCATTATGGGGGCATTCTGAATCCCAATATATGCATTTAATGCTGCCTCTACTGTCCCCAGAGTTAGAAACCATCCTCAAAACATTCTGTCAGTGGATTTGGCTTAACCAAAGTCGTCCGTTATCTTTTCAAATACCGCCCATGGTGCTGCTTTGCTGCTTCAAAGACAGTTATATGAGATGCAGTCCGTCCTCTCCGCAGAGAGCTTAGATCATCTCATAAATCAGATGCACTCCGGGCTGTTAGCATGCCAAATCAGACATGCTCAGTTAAAATGAAGATAGAGTTTTGGTTTAATGCTGATTCTTCTGTCCTTCCACAGTGGTAGACCCCCTCTGCAGTGGATGAACTTTGACCCAATGGCATTGATTGCTGATATGCAGACCATGCCCAGAGTTGTGGGCAGTTGGGAAGAAATACTGGCCAAGGCTGAGGTAGGTCATGGCTACATGGACCGGCCCTGCATCAACCCTGCTGACCCAGACTGCCCATCATCAGCTCCCAATAAGAACTCTACACAGGTAACCCTGACATACACATAACAGAAACGTCCAGCAAAAACCTGTATGACACACTATTAGGACAATTCCATGTATCATTTATTTATTTCATTAGATTTATCGCTTTAAGTGCTTTAGAGACTCTGAACTGTCAAAGGCAAAAACGGGTGTCACAATATGACATGTGATATGGCATGTAACAGAGATCTTTAGTTTGTTAGGCTCAGTATATTGCTAGAGATTTAAATGACTGTACAATGTCCAAGATTATAATAACATGTTGCTGCCATTTTTTCTTTCCATAGCCACTGGATATTTCCCAGGTTCTAACCGGTGGCTGTCATGGGGTCTCTAAGAAGTATATGCACTGGCAGGAGGAGCTCATCATCGGAGGGACCACGAAAAACAACAGCGGCAGGCTTCTCAGGTAAGACTGAGCAGACCAGAATATAGCATATAGCAACAGTGCATCAGGAACACAGAACATGGAGGTCTGAAGAAGAACGAAAGTGGCAGTACAGCATGTCTCAGCATGAAGTTGGAGAGAACTCGGCCCTCACAGCTAGACCCCAAGCTATTACAAAATGTCTGATTCAAGCCAGGTTTACATATGCTATTGTCAGTAGTGTTCTGAAAGGAACTGATTCATTGATTTTATGCGTGAAAATTGGTCTCATTCTGATGCATATTATTGATGAATGTGTCTGACTATGTCTGATGATTTTAACGCATCTGTTAATTCTGTTTATTTGTACTGAATTTGGATTTGTGATAATGTAGGCAAAAGTTCTGAAAAGGCATGAGGCAGGACAGTAAAAGTTGTTATTTACTGCACAAGAAGACAAATGTATTTTCTAACAATGTAGCTACCATTTGTGTCTGATGAAAAGACAGAAATGGATCATCAGTGTGTAACTGAACACACTTTTTAGATTTTGAAGAGGCTGTTCACTGTAGAATATCTGCCTCATTTTTTTTTTTTTAATTATTTGTCTACAACAGTGGCCAGGCTTTACAGACCATGTTCCAGCTTATGACCCCCAAACAGATGTATGAGCACTTTAAGGGCTATGATGAAGTCTCACACCTGAACTGGAACGAGGAGAAAGCGGCTGCCATCCTGGAAGCTTGGCAGAGGAAGTACTCTGAGGTAAAAGCTTGCTTTTAATACTCAACTTTCAATCAAATAACTCAGAAAGAGAGAGAGAGAGAGAGAGAGAGAGAGATAGCTGGAATAACATGTAACTAGTAAATTTCTTATCATGTTACTTTTACCAGGACTAGGTTTACTTAGTCTGAAAGCAGCTGGCTAATTCATAGCCTAGTGTTTAGGTAAGTGTTTAGATTGAGTTTCGTTTTCAGTGGCTTACATGTAAAAATTTATTTACACTGCAAGTCAGCTGTTGGGGGCCCTCACACACACACAGACTGCATTACTCCCACTGTCCTTAAGTCACACTGTCATCCTTGGTGCAAACTTCATAACTATGATAATAATAATAATAATAATAATAGTATAGAAAATAAAGCTGACATTTGCTGCATTCATTAATGTGAGCTGAATAGTCAGAAAGGGTCAATGGTTCATTCCTTTATGTGATCACATACTTTTCACTGCTTAATCCACATTTTACATAGGAAAAAGGGTTTCCCATATGATAAGTGAGTTATTCTGACATAGGACATGCTATTTGGAATGCTTTTGAAACCCTTTACGAAGCATGAACCCACCTGGAACTAATATGGAAATGGAATTTTATTGGCCTACATCAAAGCCTCTTTCACGCTCTTGACCCCCCTCGCTGTCTCTCTCTCTCTCTCTCTCTCTCTCTCTCTCTCTCTCTCTCTCTCTCTCTCTCTTTCACACACACACACACACACTCACACGCAGTGCATGTATACAAGCTATATGTGTGTGAAAGTGTTCCACTGCAAGTCATAAGTAAACTACACATTCCAGAGACTGCACTTCTCTCGCACATAACCCCCTTCAAGGTTAGGTCCCAGCTGTTCAAGGGTTCAAAAGCAACCGTCGACTTTCTTTCTCTTCCATATTTGAAACGCCTGTGTTATATGTGAACTTGGGGAGGTGCATATGTAAGGCCAGAAAAGGTCACATTTAAATCCGGTGTATGTGTGATGTGGCCCCATCTGGAACACATTAAACCACACAGAGCTCAATTTCTTTCACAGCTGCCATCCCATTGGTGGTTTGTAGGTGACATCATCTGGGCTATGTTGTTTAGGCCCTGACCTCTGATTGGTATGGTTTTACCCATGTGTGTGTTTGTGTGCACTTGTGTAAACATATTTTTCCCTGGATAAAAGGAAGGTAATGAGATGGTAAATCAACTGAAATTTTCTGTCATATAATTGTTAACAGTTGAAAAAATGGAAAATTCCAAAATGACATCCATTGAGTAATAGAGAACCTAGTTCTACATTAGATAACTGGCCTTTGTGTTTCATTCATTGTATTATTTTTGCTAACATGAAGGCAAAGACATCTTAATTAATTTTCTCTTTTTTATCTAATTTTTATCTATATTTATGTTCTCATCTTAAGGTGGTCCAGCAGAGTGTGTCCATCAACTCCTCTCAGAAAGTACTGACATTTACCACCACTACTCTAGAGGACATCCTTAAATCCTTCTCTAGTGTCAGCGGAATCCGAATTGCCAGTGGTTACCTGCTCATGGTATCTGTACACATTTGTTTTACACTAGCCACACCAAGCCATACACTTGTTGGTGTATTACTGAATATTAATGACTTTTTCTGTCACCTGTGTGCAGCTTGCCTATGCGTGTCTGACCATGTTGCGCTGGGACTGTGCCAAATCCCAGGGAGCAGTGGGGCTGGCTGGAGTGCTTCTGGTCACTCTGTCCGTCGCTGCCGGACTCGGCCTCTGCTCTCTCATTGGCATCTCTTTCAACGCTGCTACCACTCAGGTATGCACTAAATTCATGCATGAAGATGTAGCAAAACTGTATTCTTTTCAAGAAAGCCTGGGTTGTATCTAGCATTTCCTGTGTGTGCATAGGTGCTGCCATTCCTTGCTCTTGGCGTGGGAGTCGATGATGTCTTTCTTCTTGCTCATGCCTTTAGTGAAACCGGCCAGAACCGCAGAATCCCGTTTGAGGTGAAGCCTTTTCTCACTCCATCTGTCTTTCTTTTCCACATAATCCCAGACCATCATGACCAAATAGTAAACAACGCAAACATCTCTGTTTTGCTAACCTCACTATATGACAAGATAATGTGCTAAGATCCTGAAGGAGAGGGCTCACTTGTTTTCTAGGGGCCAGGCTGTATCAGAGTTGCTACGACTTTTTACCCCCATGCTATCCCTCACGTAACGGATTGCACATACCTGTCCCAGCCTGTGATGTAAGTTCAAACCTTGCCCCTCGCTCGGCTTTGATGTGCACCGGCATCACACAGGGACTCCTGGGGGCCAATGCAGGATGTGTGTGGCTGCACAAAGGGCTTTTGGGGATGGTGATGACAAACACACACACTTGCAGCAGAGTGTGAAGGCAGATGCTTATCTGTTTGTGATCATTTCTACATCTGTGTGTGTGAGACTGGGCATCATTCCATGTTTCTTGGAGTCATTTATGAATCATTTCATAAACATATATGATTTTTTTAAAAATAAATTTGCATATGATTTTTTGATGCTCCCAGTGTCCTTAAGTAATGATGTTAAAATAAGGCATTACTTGGTATTTAAAAGAGCAGTTTGTAGTTTGTTATATACCTTTGCTGCTTGTGTACTGAATTGCAGTGGCTGTGAAAATATTGGAAATATTTCCTCATCCCATCAGATGATCCCATTATGTTTAATTAAACTCTCAATTTCTTGAGTTACCTTTTAAGGAATAGGGGTTGGGCTCAGCAGCTCTGTACTGGCAGGGGTGGAGCTGATTTCCAGAAAAATGTAAACAAAAATCTGAGCTGACTAAACTAGTGAGATCTATGGAGAGGTTAGAGTATACGACAATTACAGCTCTATAAACATTGCCCAACTTTACAAACTGCACTTATAAAGTAACATGTTTTTGAACATAAATGTGTTTGCAGGCATAGAAGTATACGTGTAACTGTTCATGTCCTTGGTGGTGAGAGGAGAGTCAGGGCAAGTGTTTGCTTGTGTTTGTGTGAAATTGCGCAGTGCAGCACAGCTCTTTTGGTGAAAGTAAACAATACGCTGTGGGAGAAGAGCACAGAGTCATCCTGACTTTAAGCACACGCTGTGTGGTCCAGAACATTCTCAATGCTTCACTCAAAGCCTGCACACAATCACTCCCCCCAACACACACACACACTTGTACATATGCTCACTCTTTCTCTCCCCCTTTTCCCTTTTCCCACTCTATGTCCCTCACTTATGCTCTATGTGTGTGTGTGTGTGTGTATGGAGGTGGAGTTTGGAACACTATCTTATCCCAGTCAACATTCTGAATGGCTTCTAGACGAAAAACAAGAGCTTATCCTAACAAGACAATGAGCCAACTACATTTCGGTGGTCCCAAGCTGACTGTTTAAATGGCTATCTCCTGTGTTTGATGGAAATGTTTCTGTGCAAGCGAGGGACAAGGAGTGGGAGGGAAATAAATCTCTCTTCTTTCTTTTTTTTTGCACTCCTGCTGAAAAAAGCCACATAATAGTGGATTAGAACGGAAAAGCTTTTCATCAGGACTTCAGCTCATTAAGTTGTCATGGCAGGTTCAGTGATTGCAGGCTCTCTCGCATGGAACTAGCAGCTAAAGAGCTTAAATAAGGAAAGATAAAGTATCCCTCTGCAGCACACAACATAAATAACACACCTTTCATGGAGGGTTTGTATAAAAGAGGTTTGGAAAATTGACATTGGCTTTTGAGTTACTGTTGGGTCAATAATGGATATTATCCTATAAAGCATTATTAGTCAGAGCACAGCTTAGATAGAAATACTGCTGCTACAGTAGGCTTAATAATATATTTAAATATCAGCAACTGATTAGTTATGTACATGGATGTTTGAACCACTATAACATAAATGTTCAGCTTGGCAAAGAATGCTGGGGTATATGCAAATGAATCTCGTGTGTCAATAGCAAGTTGAAAACAAAAATTGTGTCAATGAGGCAAGAGAAAAGAAAGGAAGTAAACCATAAACAATGAGAGAACAGTGTGTGGGTGGGTGCTTAGGTGTCTGCCTTTATATGTCAACAGAAAATGAAAAAATTGAAGGAAAGTCGAGCATTTCATTGACAAAAAAATGAGGCATGGGGAAAAGGGCCAGATGTGACAGCTCAGAGGATCACTCATATTCAATTCCTATTCCATTTATCTGTATAGTACTTTAACATTGGACACCATCACCAAGAGGCTTTACAGTAATCCAGATGTAGATTTAGAGCCTTAATGAGCAAAGGAAAAGGAGAAAGGAAAAACTCCCTGAGACGACATGAGGAAGAAAACGTGCCAAATAAGATTATGTAGGATTGCTAAGTTATGTGCCGGCATGTTTTGTGCCTGGCGAGAGGAGCTCTCGACCCTTCCCTCCCTTTTTTGGCAAACCTTTCCAGATGCTTCATGCTCATTATGTAGCCGATCAGATTAAACACTTACACACTTATGAGCAAGTTTCTGTTAAGTGGAAGCATTAGAGTTGGCGTACAATTTGTGAAAGGCTTGCTTTTAATCATTTAAGGAATAATATTATTTCTTATTTACTATTGCTAAAATCGGATGTAGTTAAAGTTATCATGCTGATGAGTGGGTGAGACGACTTAACCTGAAATACAGAGACACAGGTAGGCATTTAAGGACAAAAACAGGAACGACAGTTTCTCTGACTTGAAGGGTCAGTATATGTACTGCTCAGCCATTCAGCATTCACCTGACTGACAGTAAGGGCTGCTATCTAAGCAGATTACAGAAATTTGTTCGTTGCTATAATGTGAAGCTGTTGGTTCTTTTCACTGCAGGACGCCGTGTGCGGGACTGTTTTCAGCTGCTGTTTTTAAACTGCTGCTTAGATCATAACAAGCCAGAAGGTCAGATTGAACATGGAAAATAAGGTCTTCCAAGCTGAGTTCAGATGAACTACACTTGAACCTGTGAAAGCGTGACTGATGGAAAGCAAAATGCTCAAGCCTAGTTTTCTTCTTTCTGGAATAAATAAGTAAAATGAGGCAATGTTGTTGCTAAACAGCACTTACACTGGCTGTGCGATGTTTCTTGTTGCTCTCAGATTTTCATTTCTGACCATCTGCATAAGAGTAAAAACTTCCCATGGGATCCCGGTGCTGATGCATGTGTGAGAAATTACATATTTCATAGACTAAACTTTGAATGACATGAAATGAAAGATGGCAATACCTGAAATATTTTAACTGCAGGTGATTTTTAACTGGCAAAAGTGTACAAGTGTGTTGTGATGTGTTATGTGATGCACAAACTAT
Source organism: Hemibagrus guttatus (assembly GCA_033459395.1). Lineage (NCBI taxonomy): Eukaryota > Metazoa > Chordata > Actinopteri > Siluriformes > Bagridae > Hemibagrus > Hemibagrus guttatus. The sequence goes on from JAUCMX010000007.1 coordinate 15,951,883, forward strand.
CAAACCGAAAGCACCCAGAAGCTCGTACTTTGTAAGTAAAGTAGACAGGTCGACATTAGCCTTACATTCCAAAACGTTTCCTAATATCAATTAATAAAAGATATATATATGTGATATATATATATATATATGTGAAATACGAGCATAATAATTTTTGAGTCCCTCTGAGTTTTTTTGCTTGTTAAGATTAATAGTAAGGTAACATAACGTATGCTGTATATGTAGGCTGTGCATTCTATGCTACCTATATAATACCGCTATATAAACCAGTCTTTATTTGTCCAAAAAAAAGCAACATGGCTCTTTACCTGCAAATACCTCTGAAATAAACATGAACAAACAGGAGCCAGTTATCACTGAAGATGATCACACTCTCAGCTTAAGCCAATTAGCATGCTAGCAAAAATGCTTTGGCAGTAATGTGACATTTGTAACATTCATGCCAATAAACCCGTGATTAATTACTAATTAATATTAGAATTATTTTTTACATTACATTTATAGGCTTTATGAACCATGCTTGGCCAGTTAATATATTCCTTTTCATTTTGTAGGTATTCTGCCCAACACTACAATATATCTGTAACACAGTAATGGTGATATATAGCTATTTATTGTGCAGTAAGGAGAAAAATGAAATATTAAGCTGGCAGTCACCGAGATGGTCTAGTGGATTTCCGTTAAGAGCGTTCCACAGCATTAGGCCAAAGGACTTGGCTTTGTGCAACCTCTCACCACTCAGCATCCATCATCATCATACTCATCATCATCATCTTATTCCTTTTTTTATTTGACATGTTTGATTGCAATAATTGGTAAAGTTATAATGTAGCTCCCAGGCCTCCTCGCCTGACATCAGTGCCTGACCCCACTAATGCTCTTGTGGCCAAACTAGCAAATCCCCACAGCTAGGCTCCAGAATCTAGTGGGAAAGCCTTCCCAGAAGAGTGGAGGCTGTTATACCAGCACAGAGGGATAAATCTGGAATATTATATTCAGAAAGTGGGTGTGTCATGTGTCCATAAAGTTTTCATAATAGTTGTCAGTCTAGGTTAACTCTCTGTGTGTTTCTGTACACTACAGGACCGTACAGGCGAGTGTTTGAAGAGAACCGGGGCCAGCGTGGCTTTGACCTCCATCAGTAACATCACTGCTTTCTTCATGGCTGCTCTCATCCCTATCCCAGCACTACGGGCATTCTCTCTACAGGTAGGTCAAATTAGCGTGTATGATTTTTGAGTGTATGGGAAACCTGGGTTGTTTGTAGTTGTTGAGTGTTTTATCTAGAAGGTCTGTATAAATGTATCCGAACACTATTAGACCTGTTAGTGATTGCTGTCTGTGATTCCCTGTGTATGTGAAGGCTTCCACTGCTTCTTCATTGGCACCAGCTTTCTCCTGGTGACTTTTATTGATTTCATTCATCAAATGGAGCGTGTGACAGGTCGAGGGCTGGCACGGCCCATAACCCCACCACTGAGCTTGATTAGTGGTACGTCCCCTGTGCGTCCACATTGTAGCCCGAGTACACGTAACTCAATCCCGGGGTGGAAGGGGTGGGTGGGTGGTGCTCAGTGGTCTCCGTGTGGGAGGTTGTTAGAGGCTCAGGTCTGGCAGGGTTATTGTGTGTGCATGTGATTTTAAACAGCTGGAGTTGATTTGTGTTGTGGAAGTAGGGCAGGATCTGGGCCGAGCAGCCTCTAACTGAACAGGAATAGGTGAGGCAGACCACACTACATAACAGCTGGAAAATATGCAGCCCAAATCGGTGCGGGATTTTACATAGCCAGCATGTATCAGACTGATCCGTTCTTTAACTCGGAGACAGACATGTGCTCTCCGTTCTGCTTCCTACTACAACTGTTTGAGTTAACCTTTATGTTCTGTTCAGGTAAAACAGTTATGTCTAGTTTCCTAGAATTAGTTTCCTAATTATTGTCTGTCTCGATACATTTATATCAACATTACAAACTACTTACACAAACATATACATGTGTTAAACCTACGAAGACTGGTTGACCTTCATTCTTTAGGCGTAGAAGCCATGCTCATATCAGTGTGTGCAGTTGTGTTGTGTGGAGCTTTGTGCTTTATCACTGATATCTTTCATATAGCCATCACATAGCCATCAGACCTGGAGGAACAGCACCTGTGAGATATAAAAAATGTCACACATGGAGGAGCACCTACCCGCTTGACTTGAGAGCAGATTGTGATACTCACCTTTAAGTAATGTTATCATAGTACAGTGCAGTCTCATTTATTATATTGTAGAAAGACTGAATGGCTGTGGTTAAATCACACAAGCAAGTCTGTATCTGGTATTAGCATCTGTGGATGGATGGATCGCACACCGTCTGTCAAACACCACACTGTTTACGCCTGCAGTGCAGTCCAGCTGGCTGCTATTCAGCAGCATGCAAAACACACACACAGACACACACACACACAGCTCTCAGGCCAAACAGCATCCAAAAGATTTAGAGATCTCTCTTTTTCTACCCTTTACTTCACCTGCATGCTGGAGAGAAACCAAGAAACAAATACATATCTAAGAATGCTCTGTTTTTCAGAGCTCCTCACATGCCAGCGTGTGTGTTCTCATTGCTCCGATGAACCCAGAGTCAAAACAATCGATTCTGCATCCTTCCTGTATTACGTTTCTCTCGCTCTTCCTAAGCATAATGCGATAGCTTTCTGTCTTTGTCACCTGGCATTTTTGTGCTTATCTGTTTCCCGCTGTGCAGATGAGCGGAAGATAAAGCCAGGTTTTTTTTCTTCCCAATGTTTCCAGTCTGAACTAATGTATTGTGTTCATGTAGATTAATGTATTATGATGCACAATAGGGTCCAAAAGTCTGAGAGCACTAGTGAAAATCTTTTTATTTTGCATTGTTTTTTAATTGTTTTGAAAGTATTAAATTGAATGTTTTAGAATTTTGTAGTATTTGGTCCCGCTTTAGCTTTAATGACAGTGTGTAATCAAGCTTGTATAGACTGGAGCTGTTTCAAACGTTTTAATTAATGATTGAACCATGAGTAAAGCTATGAAAGGTAGCTGCTGTTGTCTCTGCTGTTAGTCATCATCAATTAGCATAGCAGTGATGACTGCATTTTTCCAGCTAGGGCAATGCTGGGAAGCACAACATGAGATGGCTATATGCATCCCAGACCACTTCCAACGAATAAACTGGATCACAACGTGTCTTCGAGACACATTTTGACCCCGATATGTTAATGCCAGGTGTAAACAGGGCCTAACTGCCATGTCACTGACTCGACCTGACAGCTTACATTACATTACTGCTTCCTGTCGGTGCTGTTACCCAGCTTCCTACAGTATTTTAAGTGCACTGGATCTTCATCTTCAACATTAATTCTGTATACAGGATGTAATACTCAATCCCAACTCCAAAAGGTTTTTGACCTATTTGACTACTTTTTTGATGGTCATATGTGAATCAACGAGAATTTCTTCTTGCTAAATATTAGTGAGATGATTAGTATGTGTGGAAAGAGGTGTGTGTGTGTCTGTGTGTGAGAGAGAGATTTAGGCTCTTCACCACTGGATACGTGTGCAAAGCTCCACACATGCTGTAGTCGGAGATTGCAGCTTGTGTGGCAAGCTGAGCCTGTGTGTGTGCATGTGTGTGTGTGTCACAGCAGTCTTCACAGAGTCTCTTCTGTAGCTCCAATCCCTTGCAGACACATGCAGTCTTTATTCTCTGCCTCATGCTGGATCCCTTCAGCAGTCATTTGTGCACTCACTTTTTCATCACAGAACACACACATCACTCATGCCTAGCACTCACACACTTATAATTTCAGCTCCTTAAAGACACGCAAACACAAGAAGACATCGTTTGTGTGCAAGGGGAAAAACTGAATGAAAGAGAGATGAGTAAGGCGATGTGTGTGTCTGGCAGCTGTGCGTGCGTGTGCGTGTGTGTGTATGTGTGTGTGTGTGTGTGTGTCTTGAAGTACAGACCTCTCTCAGCACCTCCAGGCTGTATTGGGCTGCTGCACTCTCTGTGTGGTCTGGCAGCTGAACACAGAGCCAGCCTCCACCCAGGAACGAAAAACACAAAAACCCACACAAGCTGACCAGACCAGACATGCCCTCTCTCTCTCTCTCTCTCTCTCTCTCTCTCTCTCTCTCTCTCTCTCTCTCTCTCCCTCTCTCTCTCTCTCTCTCTCTCTCTCTCTCTCTCTGTTTCTCTATTTCTTTCTCTTGTTTCAAGTCCTTCACCAGCTCCAGCACTTCTGCGTGCACAGAAACCAACTTTTCTCTTCTTCCAAAACTTTCTCTCTCGAAAAATACTTTCCACTCAGCATTATAAAGCATATAACAATCAAATGCAGACCTTTTTTTGCATCCAAAGGCTTTTCAAGAGAAAAAGTATTAACATGCGTAAATATTATGTCTACTTCTGCTTCACTGTTGTCTTATACAGTTGTTCACAGGAAAAATGTGACATACAAAGTGACTAAATTGTCCCAACAGAGAACATAACTAGAAGAGTAAAGTGTTGAGTATGTTTTAAGAAAGGTAGACTCTATCAATAGGAAAATAATAGTTCTGAAAAAAGTCTTAAATTAATGAAGGTTTGCTTTACAGTTATTTTAGAATTTGGCTCAGTCTATTACACAAAGACAAACATTCTAGAAATGCTACTTACATTACTACAACTAAAAAAAAAAGTCAGCAGCAACCGTGAAACAATGAAAAATCATTTATATTTAAAAACTAATATTAATCTTTTAGGTATGAGGTACATGAAATGGTTCAGAAAAATACTGGCTAGGAAATTCACTTTGTCTCCAACTATATATTTGTTAAATTGTAAAACATCACTAGATCTTCCTCCTAATTCACATTGTTTATTAAATTTCAGCACTCGTGTACCAACCAGATGTTTTAGGCACAAGCGGTTAATCTTCTCTCTTTGGAAAAACTTACATACACCGACCAGGCATAGCATTATGACCACCCGCCTAATTTTGTGTTGGTTCCCTTTTTGCTGCCCAAAACAGCCCTGACCATTCATGCACTGGCACTATGTATTCTGACACCTTTCTATCAGAACCAGCATTAACTTCTTCAGCAATTTCAGCAACAGTAACTCGTCTGTTGGATCGGATCACACGGGCCAGCCTTCACTCCCCATGTGCATTAATGAGCCTTGGCCGCCCATGGCCCTGTCGCCGGTTCACCACTGTTCCTTCTTTGGACCACTTTTGATAGATACTAACCACTGCAGACCAGGAACACCCCACAAGAGCTGCAGTTTCAGAGATGCTCTGATCCAGTCGTCTAGCCATCACAATTTGGCCCCTTACTCAAACTCGCTCAAATCCTTACACTTGCCCATTTTTCCTGCTTCTAACACATCAACTTTGAGGACAAAATCTTCACTTGCTGCCTAATATATCCCACCCACTAACAGGTGCCATGATGAGGAGATCATCAGTGTTATTCACTTCACCTCTCAGTGCTCATAATGTTATGCCTGATCAGTGTATTTCTTACAGAACAAATCCAAACTATTCTGGCGCATCTGGACTACTTTGTGGGATTTACTTGAACAATCAAGATCCTAGTACTGACTTTACTGACTGACTAGTACTGACTGATATTTTTTCCAATTTTTTCTTTTTCCTCCATATTTTTTTTTTACTGGACTGTCTTGCCCTTTGGCTTTTCCATGGTCATGGTCTTTCATACTAATAATGTATTGTGTAATGTGTCTAAATGTTTGCTGTGGGTGTCAATTGTATATTGATCTGTTGGTCAATTGTATATTGATCTGTTGGTCAATTGTATATTGATCTGTTGTTTTGGTGTTAATAAAAATCAATAGAAATATAATTTAAAAAAAAACTGTAATATTCAGAAAATGTGTCTAACCTAAAAAGAGGAATTCTCTCAGTCCACATTATAATATTTATATCAATTGTTTAAAATTGACATCAAGAATATAATTCTTCATCATTAAAGTACAAACTATTAAGGTTACAGAATATGAGTATTTTCTTTTTGGAAAAATCATTTTGTCTGTCATTTTGTCTGACCTAGTGTGTGTGTGAGAGAGAGAGAGAGAGAGAGAGAGAGAGAATGTTTCCAATTTGCTCTGTGGTCTGGTTGTTCCTCCCAGTTCTATATAGATATAAGTGTTTATACTGAATGTGGGTCTCAGAGCTGTGTGCAGTATTTAATTGTCTTGGTTTTAATAGATGATTTGCCAAATGAAAGCAACGTTACTCTGAAAGCTCACATGATGTTTGTAGCTGTTTCACTGCAGCTCGAAGCAGTTGTCTTGGAACGGAATTTGTTTAGTCTGTGTGCGGTTTGGTGTGGGTATAACTTGGCAGCAGTATGCTTTTTTTGTTTGTTTGTGTGTCTTGTTTGTGAGTTGATTTGACATGTCTTGTGTTTGACTGTGTGTGTGTGTGTGTGTGTGTGTGTGTCTCAGGCTGCTGTCGTGGTGGTATTTAATTTCGCGATGGTGCTGCTCATCTTCCCCGCTATACTCAGCATGGACCTGTATCGCAGAGAAGATCGCCGCTTCGACATCTTCTGCTGCTTCATCAGGTAGCGCACACACACCCACACACACATATTTCTGGAGGAATGTCACTTCCAAGACATTTCTCCATAAATCTCTCAGCCCTATGAGACAGTTGCTCTGAAATGTTCTATTGATTCCAGTTGCAGGAGCTTTATTCTCACTATGGTTAGACAGAAACACACACAAACACACACAGACATGCTAAACAGCTTCTTTTGTGAGTAGTGGCTAGTATAATCGTAAATATGCAAGGTGAGGGTGTGCGTGTATGTGTGGTATGTGTGGTTTATGGTATGAGTTACTGCTTCATGCTATTGTGAGGTGTTGTAATTTTGTGTGTGTGTGTGTGTGTGTGTGTGTGTGTGTGTGTGTGTGTGTGGTTATTCTCTGATGGTCCGACCCTCATGTAATACCTGCTCGAGGCTTTTTCTTCATGCAGCTTTCATTTTTTTGGTGTGTAGTACTGGAGGCAGTGAAAGATAAACTCACGATTGCTTTTCAGGTTTTGCGTGCACTCTTAACTCTCCATCGCAGTCCCCGGCTCATGCAGGAAATTGAACCTGAAGCCTCCAGTTTCACTGAAATACCATGCCTCCTCCCAATCAGTAGCCATAGCTTTTTACTGTCGGTTGCCATCAGTTTTCAAAGACATATTCACAACTGCTCACAATGGCAATTAGACTTTTTTTTCAGTGTGAATAAATGAAATACAGATACAGTAGAACTCCTACTCACACACAAACACACAACCTCATGCACATTTTAATGGACAGTTTGTTCTGCTTTGTTGAGCTGTATTCAACTTTAACTGCATGTCTAATGTCAGTGACCACCACAATTCTGAAGAAGAGAAAGATGTAAACGTTACATAATTTATCTTTTGGCTGTTCAGTCTGAGGTCTCATCTGATATGTGTGGAACTTACCAAGCATGTGGGTACCACCTAATCAGAATGAAAAATGACTGAACAAGGTATTTTGTATTTTGACTGCAGTGTGAATCCTATGAAAGCAAGTACATTATAAAAGCAGATTATCATGTATCCAACAGCACAAACCCATTTCTCTTGAGTGCTCATAGACTTCTCACTTTTAAATGTTAGTGGTTTGACCAACTGATAAGCCACTGAAACACATTCAGAAGTCCAGCATTCCTTGGTACTGATTGTGATTTACCTCCTTTTCGCCTCCCTCTCTTTCAGCCCATGCTCTAACCGTGTAATCCAGCTGGAGCCTCAGGCGCTGGGCGATGTAGGCCACTGCACGCCGCCTCCCTCCTACAGCAGCCACGGCTACTCTCAACACACGCACATCACCATGCAGTCGACGGTGCAGCTACGCACCGAGTACGACCCTCGCACGCAGGCCTACTACACCACAGCCGAGCCACACTCCCACATCTCTGTGCAGCCGCTCCACCCAAACCACAACAACAACAATAACAACAACACCAGCTCCACTCGGGACCTCCTCAACCAGACCAGCGAGGTGCCATCGGGTCATACAGAGCCATCCTGTTCCCGCTGGACCTTTGCGTCATTTGCAGAGAAGCACTACGCGCCCTTCCTGCTGCTGCCTACCACTAAGGTAAAGAAGAAAGAGACAACAGTGTGTTCGAGTAGAAGTTAGCTTAGCGATTAACTAGAAAACTGAATTAAAGAAAATTTATTAAAGTTCTAGTGACCGGAAAATTGAGTTCAAGCCCGAGACAGCCACTGTTGGGTCGGATGTAATAATGGCTGACCGTAACTTCCTTCCAAGTTGTGATTTCTGAAAAACAGTTTTCCCTTGGTGATTTCCCTTGGCACAGGTTTTGAGGTGTGTTCTTTAGGACCCCAGTCCTTGTTGTTACGCTGCTTTCCCTTATAACCACTCTCCGATAAAATAGAACAAAAACATACAAAGTATACAAATAGAACAGGAATGTGTACTCTCTGGGTATTTGGCCTTGATTGAGAACTTCTCTCAGTCGAGTCCAGAGACCCTTGGCAGTCACTAAGCTTGGACGTATTAAGTGAGAATTTCTTGCCAGGTCAGACTTAATCTACTGCAGAGACGGATAGAAGGACAGAGGTGAATGGAAACCAGCTGAAAGATTTAGCACTTGTGCAACCGCTTTACTCTGAGTAAAACCCTTTTACAAAAACCACAGACACCTTCTGTGTCAGAGGGGCAGCCATAAAGACCGGAGCTCTGTATCCAGCCAACGTGTGACTCATCACTCTTTGTATGTGTGTGTGTGTGTGTGTGTTTGTCTGTGTGTGGTCTCAGGTGGTGGTGATCGTGCTCTTCCTGGCACTTCTTGGTGTCAGTCTGTATGGCACCACAAGAGTACGAGATGGCTTGGAGTTGACAGACATCGTACCACGTGAGACAGCTGAGTACGACTTCCTGGGTGCACAATTCCACTACTTCTCCTTCTACAGCATGTATGTGGTGACACAGCGGGCAGATTATGCCCAGGCCCAGCCTCTGCTCTATGAGCTTCACCAGCGCTTCAGCACCGTCGAATATGTGCTCCGAGACGAACAAGGCCACCTGCCTCTCATGTGGCTCCACTACTTCCGTGACTGGTTACAAGGTACTGCACCAATCTGACTGCTTTTTATCATGTATTGTAACTCACATGACCTGACTGTGGAGAGCAGAGTGTGAGTGTTGTGTAAACTCAGTTAGCATTGCTTTATTTGCTGTTTGTAGACTTTGCTGAAGTTTCTCTGAAGTCGTCGCAATTAGTTACATCTTTCTTGGACCACGGGTTCATTGTTCTCATCCACTATCAGTCAGTATACAACAGCGAGATCAGTCAGTGTCTAAATGGGTTGGGGTGCTCATTAATAACCGAGTCCAGAGTCCAGATTCTCTCTCACTTTGCGTGTGTTGTGAAAGTGTGTGTGTGTCTTTGAAAAAATCCCTCTATCAGTCTGCCATCATTAGCTCATCTGTTTTTCACAAATATAAATCCCTCTCCGAAGCCTCTAAGCCATAACACATTTAATGACTTACCAAGGCAGATTAACATTCCAGAGAGGGAGAGTGAAAAGGAGGGGGCTTTTCATTAAGGAGAAAATCAAAATTACAGTACCAGGAGAAGAAAGCCAGGTACTGAATGGGGAACATGACTAAAGAAAGTACATTAGAGGGATTGAGGGCATGTCTCTACAACTGCTGTGATTTGTAGAAATGTTTTGCAGCACACATGCTAAATTCTGGGTAATCCTGGGCAGGATTTATTCTGCATAAAACCCCATTCAGATCGCTCTCTCTCTCTTTCACTGAGTCAACGTCCCTGTTTTAATGGCATATCTGTGAGTGTAAACCCCCCTTTGTTTGCCATAAGCCAAAATTGCTTCGCTACCGCAGACGCGTAGGGACTTGCTCAGTACAGATTTGAATCCCTTCTTTATGGTCCCACTGTGCAGTGTTTTTAATTTGAGCCCATGTTTCCATTGGGTGTACACTGAGGGGGTGCATGTGTATGTGTTAGTGGGTTTAGGTGCAGATAGAAGGCAGTTGGAGAGGGTGTTAATAACATTGTTGGACAAGTTTTAAACTTACGGCAAGGCCAGAGAGAGAGTAGGTGGTGGGTGAACCTTTTCAAAAATGCAGGAGGATTTTCAGGAGGAGACGCTTAGCATATAGTGGCACAATTATTTCTTGATTTGCACAAGTAGTTGTCTACCATATGTTCCCTTAATTACCTACTCACTGATTAATAAAATACTGAAAATATTCAGTTACAATATGGATTCATGTTGTGCTTGTGTGCCTTATTATTGGGGTTCTCAAATTCTTGGCGCCAGGGACCAGAGTGAAAGAATTATGATCACAGTGCACATTACAGTAGAGCAATCATTTTACATAATTATTTTTAATTTATTCCAGCCAAATTTTTATTTCAGAGCATTGCACTCATCCAGATGTGGATTTTAAACGTACAAAATGCATTTCGATAATTTTTTTTACATTGTTCTTAGTTTTAAATATTTCTGAAAAGAATTAGTTAGTTAGTTAGTTAGTTAGTGAGTATACAGCCCCTTTCCTTTTCAAGTGACCAGTCATTAAAGCTTACAACTATGATAACTAAGTAATGTTAAACATGACAACCTTGATACTACTTATACTAGATACATGTGATTTTTAGAAACGGTTACGAACCACAGCCTTACTGGACTCCCAAAAAAGCTCATTTGTTGCCCTGCAAGTACAATATACATCCAAATGAATCAATGATTTGGCAGTGAAGTTAACGCAAACAGAATAAAATGCAAGTGAAGTTCATGATACAGTTACGAGATTGTGTACTTGTGGTTTCCAAAATATGTTTAATCTGTTTAATCTGTGTTTTTCGGTTGTCAAGTGCATGTTTGTCAATGTCCTCTGCTATGTGTGTGTGTTTGTGCAGGTCTGCAGGATGCCTTTGATAAGGACTACGAGGCAGGCAAGATCACCCAGAAGGACTACGAGAACGGCTCAGATGACGGCGTACTGGCTTACAAGCTCCTGGTGCAGACAGGTTACAGAGAGAAGCCGATCAACCTCAACCTGGTGAGCGACTAAGCAAGCCTACTCTTGTTGCCCTCTGGATCTTTCTCCCCCAAAAAACAATTCTTCTACTAAGAAACTCCACAGAGTCACTGTACACCCCATTTAGTCACCTGATTTGCAAACAAACGAAACTAAACCCTGCATTCATACAGCTTCAGGTTGAGGGAGAGGCATCGAAAACATGAAAGCAGCACTCCCCACTGAGCTTCAGAGAGAAAATAGCTCCTATATATCTACCTTTATGGTGTAGCACGCTGCTCTGAGGGAAACAGAAGAGCGTGACGCCACCCTGAGTAGCCTTTACATGCGAGTTGAAATTTTAGGGCTTTTAAACTATGGAATTAATGTGGATATATTTATGTCCTGGCATATCTGTAAATAGGCTATTTTGTGTTCTAGCTGTTTGGATAGTGTTTAGCATGTCCTGCCTCCCCTAAGTTTCCAGTGGAACCTATGATTTAGAGTTCGCTGTACAGGAAGTACAGCTTGTGATGCATAAAGAGCATTTAGCGTTAATGTTGGGAGTTAGTGGCTTATGCGTGTGTATTTTTATCTCTCTCTCTTTCTCTCTCTCTCTCTCTCTCTCTCTCTCTCTCTCTCTCTCTCTCTGTCCTTTCTTTTTCCCTGTCTTCATTTTTCTTCTTGTCCCTCCATTCTCTCTCTCTCTCTCTCTCTTTCTCTTTCACGCTGATTGCTTTACCGAGCACAGGAATTTAAAGCCCTCGATGGGGCCACAACCCACCTCTGAAAAAGCAGTTAGCCTTTCATTTAAACTGTTGTATCCCTTTGGCTTGGTGCAGGCCCAAACTCAAGCTAGCAAAGGCTCCTGCATCATCTGATTGTTCTCACACACACACACACACACACACACACACACAAAACATACACACACAAACATACACACACACGCATTAAATATGACAGGTTAAAATATTTGTAATGCTTCCAGTAACTGCTCAGTAAGAAATAGCGGACAAGAGGGAAATGTAAATAAGAGAGGTCCAGTGAGGCCGATACGCATGCTGTCTTGTCTGCATGTTTACTCCTCCACTTGTCTGCATGTTGACTCTTTTTTTCTCTCTCATTTTTGAGTGTGGTCGTTGTACTAAGCAGTTGCCAGAGGAGTGGGGGATGGGAGAAAGGGGGTGGTGGGGGGTGCTAAGGCACCCTGCCCGTGTTGGTGTGCGGCCCTGTGATGTCATTTCCTGTGCCTGTGAGTGAAGAGGGGTGGCAGCAGGCCAGAGGGCCGCCGGCCTCGCACTGTGGGCTTCCCGTGACAGCTTGAAGACATACAGTTGTTGCGTATCCTGCTGCTTAATTCAATCCAGATCTTCGGAATCCAAGTTCACTCTTTTCCCTTTCCCCCCAATCTCTCTTCCCTTTTTCTGTCAGAACTGCTGCCGTGTCTTCTTTGAACAGACAGGGAGCATGTGCTATCTTTTAGTTAGTGTGTGTATTAAAATAGGCTTTTTGAATAATAAAATAATGATAATCTTTAATTAAATGGAATTTTTTTTAAGGAAAAGTAAAACGTTTGTACATTATATATTATGCAAATATATTTTGCTGTTTTTAACTTTAATATTTAGGGTCATCACGTTTTGTTTCATTTTGTTCAGATTTTGAAAAATACTCAGCTTTCTTAATTATTTTTTTCTTTAAATTACATTTACATACATAATGCTTCTAAAAAAAATTAAATACATTTTATTTTGGCTTTCCAAAACTCCCTTTTTCCATCCTTTGGGCAGGATCCCTCTGTGATGCTGGGCATCCTGGGTATCCATAGGGGTCAGGAGAAGCAAGTGTTAGCAACATTTGTACAGATGTTGTGTTATTTTTATAGCTCTCCTCCATTTGCTGGGTGGCATTTCCTCCTGTGTTAACAGCGAGGTTAACTGCACACAGGCGCACTCAGGGACTCTGGCCAATTTTTTTATTGTTACGCTAACTCAAGCAATTTCTCTCACTCTCCCTCTCTTTACCCCCACCCACTGTACACACATACACACACACACACACACACACACATGCATATTCTCACACACACATTCACACACAGAGCCTCCACCACATCCTGACTCAGAGACTGTGGATTTATTGTTCTGAAAAGTGCATATGGCACAGAGCAACATACCGTAATGGTTTTACCTTCTCAGCAGGTAACTCACTAAGCCCCCCTGCATGGAGTGAGTAAAGAAGGGAATCAGGGAAAGATTAGTGCAGTTCTGGTGGACTTTCTCAGCCTGTGTAAAATGAGGCGCGTAAAAAAGCACACTAGTGAACTTATTGTTACATAATTGAAGATATTAGCTAACATATTAAGTTATTATATGTTTGCTATATCATAAAAAATGGCATCATGTTCTAGACAGGTTCATTATGTTTTAAACATCTTACTTATTGCCCTGACAGAGGATATGGGAATGTAGCTATTAATAAAGATCAAAACACATTCTCTAATTTTTCCCATGTTGATAAATGACTAGTGGACTATCACCTCTGTGCTAGCTCACAGTTATACTCCAGGAAGTCACAGATGCTTCCTTAACCAATAAAAGTATGAGTTCTTAAATTAAAAGAAAGTTTACTTTAGATTTCTCAGTGTTAATATGGGATTAAGCTAATTAGCAGACTGTAAACCTGTAAAGTGGATGTTATTCAGTGACTTGTATTCAATCATTCATCTTTGTCACACATTCACTCGAACATTTTCATTAGATAGCACATCAGTACATTTCACTGTGCCATGCACACACTCATTCACACCTTGGGGCAACTTAAATTTGCCAGTCCATCTACAAAGATGCTTTCAGGACCCTTGAGCTGAGGCGGCCATGCTGCCTACTGAAACAATGTCTCACAACTTTTTTTTTTTTCAAGCAGTGCAGCGTTGAATCAGAATACTCACAATATTTTCTCTTTATCTACATCTACTATCGCTTTTTTACTATATTGATGTTTGCTACTGTGGTGTAAGCCTTGTTGAAATTGTGTCTTGTTTTTTTTTTCAGCTCACCAGACATCGGCTGGTGGACGCAGATGGAATCATCAACCCCAAAGCTTTCTACATCTACCTGACTGCATGGGTCAGTAACGACCCAGTGGCCTATGCAGCTTCTCAGGCTAACATCCGCCCTCATCCTCCAGAATGGATCCATGACCGCACCGACTCCATCTCCATCAGTAGGCTCACTAGTCAGTAATACTCTAGTACTTATTCATGTCTGTTTTTCTGTTTAGCTCAATCATACGCAGTATATAAACAGAGGTTATTCGAAGCTTATCTTTAGGGATGCCATTAATACAAGCTTAGACTGTTATTAAGGAAGGAAACCTCCCAGAAGCTTCCTAGAAGTTTCAATATTGGGAGCTGAAATTAGCGTTTTGATTGGACACGCTACAATAACGCACTAGTCTGGTTACACACAGAAGCTGCTCAGAAACACATGATTGGATAACAAACCAGAGATGGCTTTTTCATGGCAGAGCCTCTGCAGCACAACTGGCTGCTGTCCAGCTTCTGTCTTAATGGAAATTTATAATGGCGATTACAATGAGCCAAAGTCATGTTTTACCAAGTGGTGTTGCAAAACTCGATGCAGAACACACACTCGAATACTCCCTTTACACACACACACCTCTAGACAGGTAGTGATTCTGTGTCACATTCTTGTGATTTTATCTGCAGATTTAAGACCTCTACTTATCCGAGTCTGACAGTAGTCAGAGGTGGGAAACTTGCTGAAACTTGGTGATAAGTGGCATGGTTTGTGTTACTGCCCAAAAAAATTTTATTGTAACTTTTTCATGTACAATTTAATAAAAGTAAGAGAACAAATAAAATGAATAATGGTCCTAGTTATATTTGTGACATAAGGAAAGGTACTTGGAACAGCACACGCCGCATGTGTGAGTGGTTTGAGTGGTGAACAAGGCTCTGTGTGGGGGCATGTGTGTTCTGGGTTGATTTTTGACAGCATAATTACAACAGATCACTGTCAGGGCTGACAGTCAGCTGCATGTTGAGATTTGATAGCTCATAATTTGGCCCCTTCTCTCCTCAAGGCTAAGAGGAAATCGTTGTATCGCTCTGAAATACGTCTCCTTGTGCTTCATTGTGTACATTAATAATCGGATGTTGAGTAGAAGAAGCCAGAGGGTGAGTGGAGTTCACCTCAGTTTAGCTAAAATAACACACCTAATTGGACTGTTTATAATACTTTATCTTATTGCGGGAACAACTTATTAGTAAAAACAGAAGGTCGTGTTCTGTTCAGAGTACTCCGTAATGTTATAATACTCCTTTGTTATAATTTGAAGAATCAGCAAATAAAAAAATGACCTAAAAGAATGAACAACTAATGTATTATTTTATCATTTTATTCCTCAGTTCCTGCTGCGGAGCCCATTGAGTACGCACAGTTTCCCTTCTACCTCAACGGGCTGCGTGAGACACCCCAGTTTGTGGAGGCCATTGAGAGTGTACGCGCCATCTGCAACAACTACAGTTACCTGGGTGTGCCCAGCTACCCAAACGGCTACCCGTTCCTGTTCTGGGAGCAGTATGTCGGCCTACGCCACTGGCTGCTGCTCTTCATTAGCGTGGTGCTCGCCTGCACCTTTCTCGTGTGTGCTGTTTTCCTGCTCAATCCATGGACCGCTGGCATTATTGTAAGTGGTCTTTTATACTTTTACCTGCTTTTATGCTGCTTTTTTTCCTTTACATCAGTGCAAAGATGCATTATTTATTATTGCGTTGTGTATGTTCCGGTTTTGTGCTGTACATTTTTTTCCCTTTGAACTGTCACTTTTCTTTGTGTGAAATTTTGTTCACAGGGTATTAGCTTCATTGTTTTATATTCTACTGAAATTATGCATTTCATTAAGTTTCATTAATTTCATTAAAAACTGACGTACACTGTTAATGGTGATCTAACCATAATTGATAAGTCAGATAATATGGCCTTCTTGCGACCTCTTTTAACTTTCAATACGGATTGATTATATTGTCATTAATTATATTCGATTATATTGCTGCAATATGCTTAACTAGATTATACAGAAACATAATTGTCAGAATTGTATTATATTTTGATAAATTCTGAAATATGATGTTTGACATGATTGATCAAACTGTTTAGTGATTTTCTAACTGATTTAGTATCGAGCTTCTGCTCTTACTGCATATTTGTGATATTCTTTATATGCCTGCTTTTTACTCCTCTTATGTCCCAAACGTTCTGTCATGGCTGAATTTCATAGATAGACGTTTGGGAGTATGTAAAACACAGTTTAGAAAATGAGAGGAAGCCCAGGTCAATAGAATGTGTGTTTTTGTAGCCCCAGCCTTTGTGTTTATCTTATACTGTCAGATCCAGTTTGTTTAGTCTATGTGGAGCACTTTGGGGTTTTCTTTAAAATTAAATGTGAAGAAACGGAGAGGTTACCACAGCAACCACGACACTTGATGTATGAAATAGACCTTTTGCTCGCTTTTCCTTGGTCTGTTTTCTCTGTTTTTGTATATGATGTGTTTACGAGGAAATAAGCTTACTTTTCTTTCCCACACGCCTTCTTTTCATGCCTCACTGTTGTGTGTTTCGCTACAGCTTGTGTTTTAGTCACTGTGCCTCTCTAGAATAGCCACTTCATCGTCCATGCTTTAGAGGACAGATGAAAGAGAAAGTTACTACGCTGCTTTTACTTGTACTGTCTCGGTTTTGTCCCAGGCCACCAGCAGTCCCCTTTATCCACCCCCACATATGTCCATTGCTTCCGCCTCACTTGTTCTTCCCTCTACCCCTCAGCACTGTCTTTTCTTTCCCCTTAACCCCCTCTATCCTTCTTCAAAGGCAGCAGGGCCTCCAAGTAACTCGAGACACATCAACTGATGATGGCATTTACTTTCCTCTTTCTAAGTCCAAATTAAGCACCCTCACGGAAATTTGTATATAGCAAGCCGGGGCACTTTTTAAAGTCGAGGTGCACTCATACATTCCAAAACCCTCACCTCATTCTTTGCTGCATTCATGCTATTGAAACTACTGGCTGATTGAAAAACTAAACACAAAAGCCTGTCTTTCTGAAAAGAACAACTTTTTGATTTGCGTGGTGGAGGACATTATGGAACATTTTACAAACAGCTGAAAATAGTTATTATATCAAACTAATTGCTTTATATTTACTTAACGGACCAGAGAATATAACTTTTATACATTTGATCTTTACCAGGTGCTAGTGCTGTCACTGATGACCGTGGAGCTGTTCGGAATGATGGGACTGATTGGCATCAAGCTTAGCGCCGTACCCGTGGTCATCCTCATTGCTTCTGTGGGCATTGGTGTAGAATTTACTGTCCACGTGGCCCTGGTGAGTTTGTCCAACCTCTGTCTGATTCACGCACAAATTTGTCTGCCGTGCTCTTCATTATCATTGGTGCATTTTTATAAAAATGAGCTGTATAAATTAAATACACAATAATTCATCAATAGGAGAAACTATTTATATTTGTTCAAACAAAAATTATATTTTTATATTTTAAATGATATTTGAATGTTATTTATATTTTTAATGATAAAAGACAAACCTTTTGCTGTCAGTACCCTGTTACATTTAACCATGTACTGTTTAGTTGGGTGTAACGCACAAAATCTGTTTATCGATGTAGCATGAGAAAAAAAACAAAGAGATTTCAACACAAAAAAAGATCACAAATTTAGAATTGCACAGTTCAGTAAAAGTTTCAACTGTTAAATATCTTCAATTTTAAAGGCATTTGCAAGAAAGAAGCTTCTCACAAAAAACAACACCTGAACTTCACAATGTGTTATTGAAACTGCAATTGATATCAAAATTGAATTTTTGGTCACGTACACCATCATATTTTATGGTAAAATAGAACAGCGTACAAGTAAAAACACTTGATATGCCACTGTATAATATGGTGATGGATTATTGATGCCTTGGGCCTGTTTTTTTTTTTTTTTTTTTTTTTTGGCTGATGGTTCAGGAGCTCTTATAAAGATGAATGTCACCATGAATTCTGCTAAGTACCAGGATATTTCTGCTTAAAACCTGGTTGCCTCTGCCAGGAGGTTGAGACTTGGCCATAAATAGAGATTTCATCCAGATGATGAGCCAAACAGTCTTCCAAGTCAAGGCAGAAATGGAAAAAAATGGCAAGAAATCCCAAAATCAATGTTGTGCGAAGACTGATCTCAGTCAGAGAAAAGCTGTAGAGAACTGAAGAGAGACGTTCTCATACATAAACAGAAGAATACTGTATACAGGAGTTTAAAATAATTTAAAGATGTGGACCAAGATCCTGTTCTAAGTGTCTCCAACCTTGTTAGATAACCTTGTTACAGGAAGCGACTCCATGCTGTTATATTACATATTCTTTTTAATATCAGATTTAGATCCTTTTCAATAAGGCTGTAATTCTGAAGGTCACTGTAAATGCAGGTCTGGTTGCATCCTAACTTCTCATTGCTCCATACAGGCCTTCCTCACTGCCATAGGGGACAGAAATAAGCGAGCAGTTTTGGCCCTGGAGCACATGTTTGCCCCCGTTCTGGACGGAGCCTTCTCTACCCTGCTTGGAGTGCTCATGCTGGCAGGATCCGAGTTCGACTTTATAGTCAAGTAAGGTCACACAGACACACAAAAGCTGTGATTATGAATCAAGTATAAATCAGTTCTGTTCTCTAACCTCAAACTAACTTAAGCTGACCAGTGACCCATTTTTGTTATACCAAAAGAGACGAGTTGATGCAAAAGAACAGCCATCGAACAGAACATAAGTTTTTTATTTTATTTATTGTAACTTACTGGATTATTAGAATTAGGCTCGTGTGATATAAATTTTTCCCAGCTCATCATTTATCACTTAATAAAATCGGGATAGAAAATTCAACTGTTCTGAACCTAAAAAAAACTTCCACCATGTCACAAGAAAAATCCCCCCAAATTTCTCAGCACATTTAATAATTGTCTAATTATCATCACGGGTAACATCATTTGTAGAATGATTTGTTAGCACTTCATTGTAGTTTTCTTTAATTTGGTTTATAAATGTGATGCTTATTATTTTCAGAATGCTTTTGGTATGTTTGAGTGATAACACGCTTTACATACACAAGTGTTAAATTTACAATGTAGAAAATGTGTAAAGGTTTGTAACATGATAGAAATCAGAGTAAACAGCACTGGATATCATGGCAGTAATATTATGTAAAGATGAATGATTTTTTAAATTACACAAGCCTAATGTTTACCTTAGACAAAAAAAGAAATTATAATACCACGGCTAAAACGCTCTCTGCATGAGCATGCATGTTTTTATCTTGTGTGATTTGCTTTAGGACCACTTTTCCATACATTAGCATTTGGCATTTTCATAAACCCGACAAAAAAAACTGCTATAGATTCCATGCGATTACTAAAGGATTTAAATCATTACCTAAATCGTAATACCAATTATAGATTGCTGAAACATAAATAAATACCATTTCTGGCTTTGAGATATCTACGAACAAGCCAGCAGCATTAAAAATGTATTACAGGTGGGAATTAAGCCAGTCTTAGATTTAAGCTGTAATTTTCTCTCTGTTTTAGAAAAATGAAATTAAATAAACATTTCATATAAATGCCTGGTGATTCAAATCTATTTAAATCTATTCTGTTTAGTGTTGCCCATCTCTCTCTCTCACACACACACATATAAACACACACACACTTACACACACATCTCTATCAACAGACCACACTGGGGCCAAAGTAACTCATTGAAACATAGCCACTATTTTTTCACCAAACAACCTCCTCTTTACGTGCACACACACACACACAGGCACTGCTCCTGACAATAATGAGGAAAAAAAGCAAAGTAAAAACAGTGGGTTCTGTATTTTTCTAGCCTTGCAGAAATAAATGTTTCCCTGACTTTCCCCTGTCAGGGCTTTGAATGTTTTGAGTCTAAACAGTTGAGACGCGTAGCTCGGCAAGGTATGTGCTCAGTCGTTTTCACCGGGGAGACACGGCTCTCGACTGCTGCTCGAAACTCACAGTTCAGTTGCACTTTGGCATGAGATTTGTTAAAATGGACTGCACAGTTCATCACAGAAAAGGTCTTTGTTGTTTGTCTCCATTGCTGGCAGTATCACTCATCTGTGGAACAATCACACTCCACAAACTTTGCGTTCAGTCAAGGGCTACTGACTCAGCAAAATCCTTCATAATTCAGGACTTTGGAGCTTCACGTTTGCTAAAGTCAATCATTTTGATGTTCATAGTGATGGGTGCAGTCAGCAGTACGCCAACACAGGTGCACAAGTCTAAGGCCCTGTCCCAAATTCTGCTCCAAGCCCTGTGATTCTCCTCCGAGTTAACCTTTTGGAAGATGCAAGGGTGTAAGAGCAAGCGTCTGGTTTCTGTTACTCTAATGCTAAATTAACAGTGAACAATTTAAAAACAAAAATTGAATATATATTTTTACCGTTGTTGTTTGACATCGCTATATCTACTTTATTTTGCTTTTAACAAATACTTCCACTATGGTCCTTGCAAAATAATAATCCCAAAGATTCTTGAGTAAGAGATGCTGCTGCTGAATCTGCTTAGAGATGCTGCTGAATCTGCCTTCGCCAAAGAGTGCAGTAAGGGCACATAGGGGGTGCTTGTGAGCACTAAACTAAGAAAATAGACACCTTTCATCCTCACAGATGTCATAGCTATGAACAAACAAGGAACGCTGGATTGCTGTTGCACCAGTGTGTGGTGATATTTAGATGTGTTTAGCAAATAATGTGCTGATGTAAGGAGGATTTCTATAAAGGCACATCATTTGATATAAAATGCATAAACTGATTAACACTTTTCTCAAAAAGTTGATAGTTATGTAGAATTGGAATAGTAGAATATGGTAGTTGTGTATTGTACACCAGTTACTCTCTGACTTTCTGTAAGGTAGTTAGTATAAAGCAAATTAAGTAGGTAAGTAAGTTCTTTCTCATTTTCATTTGTTTGGTGTACTTGAACTAAAAATCTCCAGCTCTGAGAAGGGGATTTCATAAATACAGTTCCTCTGAGTGATAAGGTTATCTCATAGACACACACATCCTGTAGCTGCAGGGCTGGAGAAAGAGTTCTCCTCTCCTTGTGTGGCTGCAGCTGGACATTGTGCAGGTGTGAAGGCCTGGTGGAGGAACTGCGTCAGTTTAGTCTGAGACCCAGCTGTGCTGCATATCAACTGGCAGGAGATTACACACACACACATGCGCGCATATGCACACACACAGTAACAACCACACACACTTGTAAAAATATGTTTTAAACATAAATGGCTGAATGCCAGTGATGGCTCTGGCTTGGTGTCACCCATTTCTCCTGTGGACAAGCGTTCACCTTTGCACATCCAAACTTAGGGATGGAAGAGAAGGAGGGGAGGGTACGTCCTAAATTCCTGTCTTCAAATTCTTTTTAAAAAAGCCTCTTATAAGTCCCTGCATTTCTTTAATTAGGTGAAAGATGGCAGGTGTAATTTGAGCTGCTGTAGTTTGCACAGATGCGTCGCTGGCCTAGAGAGAAGTAAAGCTAGCTATAATGAAGAGAGAGAGAAGGAAGATGGCAGGGGGGATTTGTTTGGGGAGGGTCTTACCTGATACTCCAGAGATTTAATTAGACCAAGGGATTGTGAAAGGCAAGAAAATTTCACAGAGGCTTAAAGAGAGAGGACAGACAGAGAGAGTGAATATGAGCTTGAGGCCAAGCAAGAGGGGCCTGTAGCTTTTCCTCCTCTCTTCCTCCTAGACTAAATTGTTTAAATTCTATACCCTTCATTTCATTTGTTTGCTTCTGCTTTCTTTCTTCCTTTTTTCTCGTTCTTTTTTTTAAAGAGCGAGGGAGAGAGGCCCCTGTCCCTTTGTGATTCATCTCTTTCCCAAGTCCTCTACTCCACATTCCTTCCCACTTTGCTTTAGCCTATGTTTGCTTGTACTCTGCTCACCCCTCAAAAAAGAAAAGAAATCTCTCCCTCTTTTCTTCCCCCTTTTTCCATGCCTTTGAATTAACCACTAATTATGTCTCCAGCTTTTCTGTCCTGCTCTCTAAAAAGACTAGCCCTCTTTGGAGACTTTGTCTGGCACAAGGTAAAACTAGTTTTTAAGCTTAATGATTATTTCCTCTTTGAGTGTGTGATGTAGGGTGTGTGTGTGTGTGTTTTGTTTCATTACAAATTTATTGTCTTATTCTTTATATATGCATGGATGTTTAATATCCAATTTCCCCCATTTTAAAAACTATTTTTATATTATAATAATATATATTAATATTAAACTATTTTCTGTTTTTTGCAGATATTTCTTTGCTGTATTGGCCATCCTGACTGTGTTGGGGGTCCTAAATGGCCTCGTGCTGCTCCCGGTCTTATTGTCCTACTTTGGCCCTTATCCTGAGGTAAGAGGATTGTTCCTGTCAGGCCAAGCACCAGCATATATCAGAGACCCAGCTATGCAGAGTCACCGGGCAGGGACGTGCTCCGCACACAGAGCACAGCTTTGACCTCAATGCCTCCAGTCCTGTTTCATTTTAGCTAATGCCTCCTACCCTTAGACAGCTATTCAGCCCTTTCTTATCTGTTGGAGTGATCTGGAGGAACATACATTAGGTTAAAGTGGAGTACTTTATATTCCTAGTTGCTATGGTTTTTAGTCAGTTAGGTGATCACTGAAGATGTTTTGCAACTTACAAGAAGAAATCTCTATATATGTGCACAACTGGACACTGTGATATTAATATTCATGTAACACTATAAGGTTAGTTACAAAATAGGCTTGATCATTTCTGAAACTCAACCTGTTTTTCATGTGTGTTAAGGTCTCTCCGGTGGATGGACGTAGCCGATTGCCCACTCCAACTCCAGAGCGTTTTCCTCCAGTGGTGCACTTCACCATGCAGCCCAACCACACTACCACCTCAACCACTGGAACTGGCTCAGACTCGTCCGACTCAGAGTACAGCTCCAACTCAACGGCGTCGGGCATCAGCCATGAGCTCAAACACTATGACCTCCAGACCAGCAGGGGGCGAGCCGCTCGATCTGAATTTGATGAGGTGCGGATTAACGCAGGACCAAAACCAAGCGTTTATCATACCGAGCCACACGTTTTACCATCTTACTCAATAAGAAAAGAACGTTATAATATTTTTTCTGTAGAATTCTGATGCATGACAAGACTTGTATAGAATGTTTCTTATGCTAATTTTATAAGATTAGAACATCAGTCAATTAAAGTGCAGTGTTAAGATAATAGCGTTTTTGTCATATATGTAATAACAAGAAAATGTGTGTACAGACTTTCTGTGTACCATATTCAATATGTGAAAACATTTTTTGCAGACTGGAAGAGCAGACTCCAAGCAGCAGCCACATCACCGCTCCGCTCACCCTCCTCACACTCAGGATGCAGGACCTCCGCTGACTCGTCGACACATTGGACGGGAACCTAAGCGGGACGCAGGACCCAGACAGGCTCCTCCCCCTCAGAGGCGGCGCACGGACGCATTTGAAAGTGCCAGCCCCTACGGGTCCAGAGAACATTCGGCAACTCGCCAGCCTCACTCCCATAACACTTACTCTCACTCCATGCACCCTGGCCGAGGCCCCGCCTTCTGCCAGCCCATCACTACTGTGACTGCATCAGCCTCAGTTACAGTGGCTGTGCACCCAGGCATGCCTGGCCAGAGGGCCCCTTACCCCTGCTACCCTTCCAGTGACAGCTACCACTCTTCAGAGGGAGCCTATGCTTGTGACACGCACTTCCCCGACCCACATGTGCCCTTCACAGAGCAGCGCTATAGTGCAGACTCCACAATGGAGGGCTTGGAGCTGCAGGATTTAGAGTTCACTTCTCACACTGAGCATCACACGAGTGCCTCCAGCTGAGGTGAGCTTACTTCATTCATTCATTCATTCATTCATTGTCTGCCACTTACCTGATCTATTCTCGGGTCACGGGGAGCCTGTGCCTTATCTCAGGCGTCATTGGGCATCAAGGCAGGATGGAGGAGTGGCGACCCATCACAGGACACACACACACTCTCATTCACTCACGCAATCACACACTACGGACAATTTAGAGATGCCAATCAACCTACAATGCATGTCTTTGGACCGGGGGAGAAAACCGGAGTACCCGGAGGAAACCCCCGAGGCACGGGGAGAACATGCAAACTCCACACACACATAGTGGAGGCGGGAATCGAACCCCCAACCCTGGAGGTGTGATGCAAACGTGCTAACCACTAAGCCACCGTGCCCCCCAGCTTACTTCATACTCTGATAAATCTTTAACAACTAACCCAGGGATAGAAATATCCCATTACAATGCCCCCAGTTATATGGAATATGACCTCACTCCAGATATTTCTTTTTATATTCACTTTATTTCTGTCGTCTGTTAGTTCTCATCTATAATTATTTTTTTAGTTAATGCTATCTCCTTATGCTTTAATAAGTGTTAAATTGTACATGGTCTTAAATTTTATGCCTAAATGTTCTGGCATATTTTAAACCCATGGTCTGTACCATATGGTCGGTCTCCAAACATGGACAGCTTCATGTTTTCAATTTCAGAACGTACAAACATGGAAAGTTTCCAAGTATTTACGTATTAAGGTAACGCTCATATTACACCAGACACAGCAAGTGCGCTATTTGAGCACCACAATGTTTAGGGACATATGAGGACAGTGAATCACTGTCACAGAATTTCTATTGTGATACACAACAGCCTTAGAAACATCAAATAGAGTAGTTTTCTTCTTTAATCAAATAATTACGTAGCCTACATAGTCTAGCTTTAGACAGCACATACATAGTCTGACAGCAAGCAACAAATAAATCTCTAGTTAAAAGCTTAAAAAATCTCCTCTCTGCAGGACATGAGTTAAGGACACTGTTATTCTATATTTGATATTTGACATGAAATTGCACCTAAATTTTTTTTCATACTTTATTTTATTGTTACTTGCCTCTCTTGCTGAATTTGTGGCTGTTGAAAACACATGAAATGCCATGCAGCCAGATGACAGTACAATACATTTCATGTATATAGTTTGCCAATAAAGCTCAATGTTACTGTAAATTAAAAAAAAAAAAAAAGAAAGACTATTCTGGAAACGTGTAGTAGGACAAAGCAGAAAGCAAAAAAAAATAAAAAAAATCTAAACACTTTGAGTTTGGCTTATATGTGCTTGTAGAACATCCCATTCCCAATTTAGTCCCCTTTGCTCTTATAATAACCTCCACTCTTTTGGGAAAGCTTCCCACTAGATTTTGCAGCTGTAGAGATGTGCTCATTCAGCCACAAGAGCAATAATGAGGTCAGGAAGTGATGCTGGGTGAGGAAGCATGGGACACAGTCAGTGCTCAAATTCATTCCTAAAGGAGTCCAGTAAGGTTGAGGTCAGGGCTCTGTGCAGACGTCTTGAGTTCTTCCACTTCAACCTTGGCAAACGTTGCTTTGTTCAGAGGGGCATTGTCACGCAGGAACATGATTGGGCTTTTTAGTTCCAGTGAAGGGAAATTGTAATAGTATATAGTACAGTATTCAAAGACATTCAATACAATTCTATGCCTCTATCTTTGTGGTAACACTCTAAGGTGAAGGCTTACATATAGGTGTCACGGTCTGCTGTCCACAAACTTTTAACCATATAGTGTATGTTTAGCTTGGAATGATTACAGACAGCATTGGGGTGGTTTATAGATATGTATGTTACTCAGCTATCATGTTGGAAGATTTAAAAGGCTGTTGGAAAATGTGCAGCATTTGTCCTGCAGCATGGACAAAAATAAATAGTGTTGCATCAAAACTGCATGTTTTCTACATGCACACATAGTTTTCATCATTTTATTTCAGATTTAATTTGAAATTACAGCTTCTGCAAGCATTCCTGACCTTGTTAATAGGTGATTAATCCAAATAAACCAACCAAATGCCAATGCTAGCAACTAGCAGCTTTACATATAGCAGCGTTATGTATATGTCGGGTCACTCACCCTTCTTTCCCCCCCTCTCAAAGCCATGGATGCTACAATCATACTATCATTGAGGTACTATAAGATGATGGCATATTGTGTATCATAAAGTAATGATATCCATAGCATACATCAAGGTCAAGGTCAGATGCTGTTAAATAGCAAAATTAACTCTGCTTTGCTCTTCCTCTTGCAGTGGCTGAATGTCGAAGCACAAATGGCCAAAGATGGGACGTCTGCTTTCTGAAGTGGAGGAGACATGGTGCTGCAGAGCGAGGCTACTTGGTGGTGCTTCAATCTGTTACTGTATAGCTCTAATGTATGTCTACCTTAGAATATTCTATAAATATTTAAAATAAAAAAATGTGTACACAAGTGTAAATACAGGCAAGAATAGTTATAATTGGACCTGGCTCAGTGTTGTCAGACTGGGCGGTGTGTGCGCGTGTGTGTGCGTGTGAGTTGTGATTACTGTCACTCCCTTCATGTGTGTATCTGCCATGAGGAAGCTTCATCTTAGACACACTTTTCAGCATCCAGACGTTGCTGCTTGAGATGTCGTAATGTACCTGTATAATTCTATGCAATGATTTCGGTGTGTAAGAGTGAGCCAGTATGTATGTGTGTGTATATATATATATATATATGTGTGTGTGTGCCTGTGTGTCACACACACATGCCTACAAACATTTATAACGAATGAGAGTATGTATTTTTGCGTGAGGCTGAGTGTGTATTCGCACCCTAAACAAACATTATGATTCATTTCAGGGCAAACTGCATCCTTTCAACCAGCTGATCAAAAATATTAATATTATTCTCATTTGGATTTTTTCATGTTTCTGAAACGCCTGCCCGAAAGTACCCATGCATTTCTACAGGGATTTTTAAAACTATATTATATATATATATATATATATATATATATATATATATATATATAAATTTTTGTTACAAAGTGTATATTGGTTAATATATTAACTGTAATAGTGTAATTAACTGTGTAGTCTTTTTATGGACATATTATCAGACCTCATAACATGAAGTCAGGTCCTTTAATGCATCACTGTGTGGGAGCTGCAAACAGACAAGCACCGTATGTTTGTGTGGGCGTGGACGTGCATGATGTGTTTCGTGTGTATTGAAGTAGAATGTATGCTTTATACAAATCTTAATTTGCTTATCACAAACCTGTGGTAGTTGAAAAAGAAATACAATTGCTGTTTATCAGTGAAGCACGCCATGCGTGAGAATTTAGAAATGAAGAAAGTGTAGAGAGCTTCTGCATGCGGCTCTGCTGTGCTCCGCGTCGAAACTTTCCTGTCCTACTGGCTCGTTTCGAGTCGATTGATCGTAAAAAAAAATAAATAAATTTTTTTTTTTAAAAAGGCCATTTAGTGTGAAGCCTTGCTTGCGCTCAAGGCTGAGAACTGAATTACTGTCGAAACAATAATAGAGTAGCATAGCAGTTTGGGTGCAGTTTTCTACTGACTGGCAGTGGTACTGTACACTCTGTAGCATTCCTCTCTCCTCTCTTTCTTTTACAGTAGAATGGCATTATTTTTGTTTTCATTTTTATCCTCAAGCTAATGATGCTTTATTACACTAATACACCTAAACCTCACGTGGTGTAACCAACTGTAGGCTCTCTGACAGCACAGTGATGTTCACTCACATTACATATTTTGATAAGCTATGTCGATGAGCAGCATGCAGGGTTTGACCACTAAATGGCTGAACTTGACAAGCTTTTTCTGTCTTTTTGTTTTTTTAAGGTCCGTCCACCTTCTCTGGCCCCAATTTAGCACGTGCAGCTCTCTCCTCTGACCTCAGCTCATAAAACTCTACAACACGATGCTATGACACTAATTGGAAGTTCCTCCTTCGACCGCCAAATGGCGCATACAAGTGCTTTTGGGGTCAAGGGGAGCCCCCAATTCACTCTGGGTCTGGTGTGTGTTATGAGTAGATGGTGTGTGTGTGTGTGTGTGTGTGTGTGTGTGTGTGTGTGTGTGTGTGAGCACACATGTATGGTTTACACTTCTGGCCAACCCATCCCCCCTCTCCTGTATGACTTCCTGTTAGACACTAGCATGTCAGTCTCCACTTTCTTTGTTCTTCCTTATTTTTCCTGTTTTGGTGAAGGTTCTGGCTTTTCGTCCACCGCTTGTGTGTGCTGTGTGTTGTGTTCTCGTAAAATGTCACATTGGCAGAAACGGGAGAGAATCATGGCTGGCAACTATTGTTATTCAGTTTTTATATTCTGTTTTTTTGTTTTGTTTTGTTTTTACTTTTTTTTGTTTGTTTATTGTTTTTTTGGTTTTTTTTTGCAATATTTATATTTTTGTATTATAAGATATTGTGTTTAATAATGCCAGTTGTTAACAATGCAGGGATTTTTATGTCTGTCTAAAAACACTATTACAGTTTTTTTTTGTGTGTGTGTGTGTGTGTGTTTGTTCTTTCATTAATGGATATTGATGTGTATAAAGTGCTTACTAATGTTAAATAGGAAAAAAGAGTATATAACATTTACAATACAGATCTTCACAGCTCTTAGAGGATTTTAAAAGGAAAATTATCAGTGTTTTGGGTTTTTTTTATGTTTTGTTTGTTTTTGTTTTGTTTTTTTTACAGACTGCCATTTCTTTCCTCAGCCGGTGTGGATGTATGTCATTTTCAGTTACAAAGATAAATGTATGCCATATAATTTATTTATATGAAAATTTATTTTTGTAGTGTACATAGTAGTTGTCAATCTATTTGACAGAAGTATATTTTTAAAGAGTTTATATGTAATGCTACCATTGTTTTTTTTTTAATTTTGTTTGTTTGTTTGTTTTGTGAGAACATAACAGACAATAAGTCATTAAGGTGCACACTTTCATTGCTAACTTGTTCTCAGACAGCTAAAGTGCCCTTTTACAGTGTTACCATAGAACAGAGTGAATGAACTCTGGTCAAACTGTGCTCGGGTTTTGTGAAAAGCTAGCCATGAAAGTAGAATAAAAAATGTACTAGCTCTCAAAATAATAATGTTCAAACACTGATAGAATTCTAACAAATAAAAATATTATAACTTATTTGTCTCTTTCTTTCGTGATAAATAAATAAATGTATCTAAAACATGATGTACAGTCGTTACCTGGGACGGAGTCTGTCTTATTTCAGTTTATCAGTTAAAAAAAATGAATATTTTATTTTCATTCATTGTCTGTAATGCTTATCCGATCTACTCTCGGGTCACGGGGAGCCTGTGCCTATCTCAGGCTTCATTGGGCATCAAGGCAGGATACACCCTGGACGGAGTGCCAACCCATCGCACGGCACACACACACTCATTCACACCCTACGGACAATTTAGAGATTCCAATCAACCAACAATGCATGTCTTTGGACCGGGGGAGGAAACCGGAGTACCCGGAGGAAACCCCCGAGGCACGGGGAGAACATGCAAACTCCACACACACACGGCGGAGGCGGGAATCGAACCCCCAACCCTGGAGGTGTGAGGCAAACGTGCTAGCCACCGTACCCCCCTGAATATTTTTATTTAAAAAAAAAAAAAATTAATATTTCTCAAGCAAGATTGCTTAGCTGTATAAAAGATTTGTTTCTAAAAGTATTAGCTTTGAAAATGAACACATAAATGATCAAACTAACCGAACATCAGATAATATGAAGTGGCCACACTCGTTATTATTTTTGACAAATATTTACACAGTTAAATTTGGTTCATGATTTACCACACTTTATAAGATAATCCGTTCTTGAATTCCAAATTAGCAACTGTAAAAAATGTTACATTTTTGGACATCAAAATATTTCTTGTAGAAGACTCAGGTTGTTTTGGGATGAAAATAAAATGTGAGGTCCAGCAGCATTATCTTGCTTTGCACTAGCTGACATCTGGCCACAGAGCCGAGCTCTCCCCCTCTAACAGCAGGCTTTTCCTTCTGCTGTATGATTCTGATTGACAGTTTTATAGACTGCAAGGAAATTGGTTGTAGTTACAATACAGCTGGTGTGCTCAAAGTAATGAAATGGGGCACATGGCCTCGAAAAAAACGGAGTGATGGAAACTGATTCAGGCTGACCCCCTGTAACTGGCTGCATGGGTGGTGACCGTTTATTATTCATGCACCGACATGGCTGAGCTTGTTTCCACCTACTGTACCCTGCGATTCACTGAACTGATCCGCTCGGCTAATGGCCTACGGTCTGTGTCGTTTATTTTTACAGCCTATAAGAGGCATTAGCTATGGTTAGCAGCCAATCAGCACTGACATGCAGGTCATGTGATGTGTGGTGACTTATGGGACATAACAAAAATTGGATTTAAAACTGATTTGATTTGATGGCCAAAATAGAGTTTGTATTGTGTTTGGAGTTGTGTGGCAGTAATACTACTGTGTATTGTACTACTGTGTGCTGTGTACATGCCACAGTAATTGTATGGAGTTGCCTCGATTTCATTAATAAACTGAATTAATGAAAAAATCACGCTATGGATGCAACCAATTATTCTGATAATCAATTTAATCTTTAAATGTTTTCCCATTAATTGATTATCTAGAATAATTTTATCAATACATTAAATACCAAAAACTACTTTCCAAAAACACATATGTCAATGTGACTAATGGATAATTAGACCTGCCTGCATTTCAAGCCCTGATTTGTTCAATTTTGACCAATCCAACCCAAAAAAATGCCAGCATCCACTATCTAGTTAAGTGCCATACTGAAAATTCCAGCTTGGTCTGACCAGCTGCCAAAATACAGGCCAAACTGGTCAAACTTCTCTATCTTTCTAAATCACCATTACTGATATTTAATCCAGAACCAGCTGACTAACACAACAGCAAGGCAATCAGAAAATCTCAACCATTTATTGATCAGTTTAGTTTATATAAGTAATATGGAAGCTAGAAAACAGTTGGAAACAGTCCGAACAGCCCAGTCAGTGTTTTGTGTTTTGTTTTGGATTTAAGCAAAGTAAAAAAAAACAAAAAAAAACAATGTTATTTCATTTTGTATTAAGACAAATAAATTCAACACTAGTTGAGTTTAGCAACACTAGTTAGAAGAAGACATCATCACTAGTCATTTCAAATTGCTTTGTTACTTGTGTTGTGAAATGAAATGACATTGTTCATACCAAAGTATTCTTAACATAAGCCAACGAATTAAAATGAAAGTAATTGATAATTATTTGATCAAATTATTTTAACGAACTTGATCAGATTTGTCAGTGACTTGTAGCATCAGTTACCTGTGCACAATTTTGTGTGTAAGCATTACAAATGAATATACAAGTTTTATTAGATACTATTTATACTGCTAGTAACAAAAAAAATTATATTTTGCTAATAATTAGTCAATAATTAATTCATTAATTAATTGATAATTATGGTTCATATCTGAGAGAGAGAGAGAGAGAGAGAGAGAGAGAGAGAGAGAGAGAGAGAGAGAGATGCATGTTATAACCTCAAACTTACTGTCAATTACTAGAGTCTAGAACTCTGACTATAACTGTAAACACAGGTCCACTTTTTCTCCCTCAATTTATGTGAGCTGAAGAATTAGCCTGGTCTATTGTGATGTTGAGGTGCTGTGTTGCTTTCCTGTGCTGCATATCGAACCTTGTGTGAGACAGTCAGGTCACACATACAAAGTCCAAAGAGGGAAGAAAAGAAGCGAAGTATGCCTTGTATAGCATTGAGTTGCTCATTCAACAAGATGGTCAAAAGCCCTGCAGGTATGCTGGAGGTTTGCAAAGTGTTTATCATAAAACATGTTATACATACAAGTTGTCAGGAAGTCATGCCTACACCAGGTCACATGATGCTTGTGTAAACAATGTTGTGCAGCTGGCTTGTGTTCAGATGATCACAATAACTCACGGTCATTCCTGAGTGAAGAGCCTCCAGTGCTGTATTGAAGACCATTGATAATTCCCTTAATAAAAGGTAATACATCTAAATGTAAAATGGAGAATCCATTTTTGCATGAGACAGCTGCAACAGAATGAGCTCCCTCTTCCCAGCCTCTCAGCACGAAGCTGGGAACCATTAATGGAGGAATTCAGAGGCCCTGAAATTACACATCTCATCACTCAGAGAGAGAGAAGAGAGAAGGTGTTTATTTTTCAGCTCTGGGAGCTGTACTCCAGCTGTTAGGCAACGGCAGGCCCAGATTTGAATAGGAACACCCAGAGGAGTATTACAGCCACCACCACTTTCAGCCAGGAGTGAAGTCAAATCTGATGCCGCGTGAATGTTTTAACGCCATTCTACTCCTGTGCCAGAAAGTGATGGTATGACATGCATCCTCTGAATCCACAGTTTTAAGAGAGATACGTAATGTTATAGGGACAAAGAGGCATTGTTAGTAGTGCATGATGTATTAGTAGTAGATGAAGTGTTCACTGGCACACTGAGTAGCAGACAAGCAATCATGTAATTTGCTGTGTTTCTGGCAGGACCTGTGTGGAACTACCAAGAGACACTTTGAGTAGTTCAGTTTTACAGTCAGTATTTCCTTAATGGTTGTAACTGTAATTGTTTTCCAAATGAAATAAGGATTGCGCTCACCTACCACACAGGCCTGACGGGCATCTGCATTACTGAAGGGGTGAGTCATCATCAACATACCGGTGAGCACAAGATTCACATCAGTTCTTCCTTCATGTTTAAACAAAAGACAAATACACTTACCAACTGCAGATTCACACATGTATCCATGATGTCTAGCTATTTGTGGTGGTCTGCAAAATTTGAAATGTCTTTCTTCAAAGGCAACTGTGTATCTGGTAAAATATCCTAGCTCAATATTATAACAAAGGCCAAATCTTTTGGCCTGTACAGGTACACAAGCAAGACGCCTGAGCAACACGAGAATAATTACACTGAACGATGTTGTTTACTTTGATTTCCTTTCGCATCATTTATTTTGCTGAGACCAAACCGTTATTTACATTTCAGCTCCAGTGATTGTGGATCGCAAGCCAAGGGTAAGGTTTCTCGTAATGCTTACACAGCGCTCACTCAGCCTGCTGGAGCTGTTTTTCTCTTTCTCCTCGCCTTCCGAGCCCAACCACATACCAAGATCCCCCCCTCCTTTTTCCTGAACGCTCGGCACATGTTTCCATGGGAGTGATGTACATGTGTTTATTGCGAAGATGACAAACCAGAGCTGGATTGCAGTGTTTGATTTTTTTTTTTCCTTGAGCTTCTCCGGGGTTTATATAATTCCTATAGAGCACTGTGCCTTTCCTCATCTTTTATTTAAACTATAGACTGTTTGTCCTTGCCAGCAAACACGCAACATCCTATGGAAACATATACGTCATCCGAAGAGTGAGCGTGAGAGAGAGAGAGACGTTAAACACTTTCATGTGTATTTGGAACACTTGTGTGAACACAATATTCTGCTAATCGAAATAAAATTACAGCATCTGATTTCACACAGGCTGGAGGGGAAGAACAAATACAGCTTTCTCGGATAGAGTGGGAGCCCCATGTCCAGCCCCAGGTCAATCAACCAGAAGAATCAACCTCCTCACTGCTATTAAACCCCCGCCCCCCCCCCAATACAGAGAGCGAAGGAGGAAGAGGGATGAGGAGTGGCCCCATGTTTGTAAACAGTTTGGAATTTATTAATGATCTACCAATCCAAAAATGGGTTGATTTTTTCCCCAGCATTGTGGTATATTGAGTTTGGCAAACGGATAGCAGTCTAATGAGGAACAGGTGATGAGGAGCCCACAGTGGGCATCTAGAAAGTGTGACCATCATTCTCACCATCTCTCACTTTGATTCTCCGTCCCTCAGACTAAATACAAAACAAGAATTCAGTCATAGCTTAAATTCCCATTGTCAGTGGTAAAAACTGTCTTTTTTGAAAGACAGAGATAGTGTGTTATTTAAGGACTAGTTTCAAATAGGGTTCTATATGCTGGCCTTTGGTAAATAACTCCAGAAAACTTTTCCCATAATTTAGATAAACAAACAATAATCTCTCCTAAGGTTGAGCAACAGGTCAAGGAATTATACAAACTGTAAAAAAAAAAAAAAAAAAAAAGGAGACTCTGGACGTATCTAGGATTCATGTGAAAGATTAGCAAGATAATTACAAGTCTAATGATCATAGGCAAAGTAAATATTCAGATCATACACAAAAAAGTTACTGGTAAACAGATGTGGCGCTTAGTGGTTAAGGCATTTGGCTATTGAATGGAAGGTTGTGAGGTTGAATCCCAGGTCCACCAAGCTGCTGCTGTTGGGCCCCTAAGCAAGGCCCTTAACCCTCAATTGCTCAGTTGTTGAAAATGAGATAAATTGTAAGTTTGCTCTGGATAAGGGCACCTGCCAAATACTAGAAATGTAAACAAAGTGCAAATTACAAATCAAAGGCAATGTCAGGGACATGGAAAAACAGGACTCCAGTATCAAGAACAGACATCAACATTTTGCAACCATGTCTAGGGTGAAATTAAACCTTGTGAAAAAATAATGCTCAACTAGCTGGACAAAGGTTGAATCACTTGACATATTTAAGCTTTCAATGGTCATTTAAAATGTTCTGCACCATCAGACCAGTGGAGCCATTCTTCCAAAGCAGGTTTGATGGCTAGTAGTTCTCTATTCCCCCGGTTATAGTTACATTCAGCTTGGTTAGCTTCCTGAAGAAAGCAAATGGACACATTTTCATTGCGTTCCCATGCCTTTGGGACAGAATAGCCCCGACTTCATTCCAAGGCATCAATCTCAATGCTGGGTCAGGATGGTGAGAGATGGGGGCTGAAACAAACTGAGCCTTAAGAATGTCAAAGGCATGCGTGGCTTTGTGTCTTTGGTTTCCCTTTTAAGAGGGATTGTCAGGGGTGCTGCTACTGAACTAAAACCATTGAAATTTGCAAAATCCATGAACCTTAGTCACTGCTTCCACCTTCAGTTAGTCCATCTCAACTCCCTTTCATCAAGGATATACTCTTGGAATTTGAAGGATCATTGGTAAAACTTGTATATTTGTATATTTTTGGGAGAATTAATGACACATTGATTCAGGAACTCCCTTCAGGATCCCTGAAACACAGATGGCTCATTAATGAGGCCATATGGGATGAATAAATCTTCATTGTGAACTGATGTGTTTATAAATGCCGTCTTCCACTCCCCACCCTCTCTTATATGGATCAAGTTATAGCACTTTGAAGATCCTGTTTGTGAAGATCCAAGCACCTCTTACCTGTTCAATGGCTCTCAGCATTAGAGGGAGAAGGTACCAGTACCTCACAACATTAAGGTTACAGCAATCAATACATGGACAAAGCTTGCCAGCCTTTTTTTCACAAACATGAAGCCAGCGATGCCTGTGATGTAGAGGCAGGGATATAGATTTGTGCTAGTTCTTTGTATTCTGAGAGAAGGTAAGCTCAGACTCTAGGTGAAGTAGCACCAGCTAAGAGGTCATATTGTCATCCATGAAACCTGCAGCACCAGAATCAATGAAAGCTTAGAAATCTTGAGTTGTTTGTTTTATTGCACCATGACAACTTTATGCACCACAAGAAAGGTTATGCTTTTACACTCTTGCATGGAAATGAGTTTGATATTCACTTAGTTTTTGAGCTTTTTTTCAGCTCTCAGCTTACAACAGGCATGGAAATGTTCCTTTTGCAGTATAAACACATGCCAAATAATCTGCAGTGTATTTTTCCTCAGTAGAGACTCTAACAATCTCCTTGGATTCTGTTTCATTGGGAACAGTGTGAGAGGAAAGAACCAAGCTATGTGGCTTTAGTAAAACTGTTGTTGGATGGATTAACTAGTTAAGTGTTAGAGATTAACCATAAAATGCTATTGTCCATAACAAATGTTACAGGAAAATAATCAATGTTGGGATGTCATCATACTGAAATGTATTATTTTCCTACATCTATATGATTTTTTCACTGTTAAATAACAGCACATTTTGATTCATTCATTAATCTTCAGTAACTGCTTTACCATCGTAAGAGTCATGGATCCAGGGCCTGTCCTGATTGGCACGATGCAGGAGAATTCAACCCAGATGAGATGCCAATTCATATGCACGCACACCCTCATAGACTCATTCACTCCTAGCAGCAATTTAGAGAAGCTATTCTTTCAACTAGCATGGATTTGGACAGGATTGAATCAGGGACCCCAATTTGATCCTGAGCTAGATTTTGAGGTTCATATTGCCTACTAATCAGTTTCTCAGTTAGGTTTTGATTATGGAGAGCATTCACCATAGAAGTGGGAAGGAGGAGGAAGGAGTTCTAGTAGCTATACCAGGTAAGAATAAGCACATTAATATACAGTCTTCTCTATAACTATTTTAATTTTGACATCTATCATATTATATATTGGAGTTTAATTAAGTCAGAAACCTGCAGACTTTCAGGTTATTTTGAGGGTCTTTACATCCAAATAAAGTGAAGTGAATTCAAATGTAACTGTACAGTTGAATCAGGTGTTCAACTAGAACAGAAAATACAAATACTAACTTGAAAGATGATCTATTTGCAGCTGATCTATTATGCAGACTACATCAACTATATCTACATACAGTACATATACATATCTACTTTCCACCGCCCTGGAGTCAGTTGGAGGCCCACTGATTGCAGTCATGCGGGGCTCTTCTCTCGCTCTTCTCTCTCTCTCTCTCTCTCTCTCTCTCTCTCTCTCTCTCTCTCTCTCTCTCTCTCTCTCTCTCTCTCTCTCTATCTCTCTCTCACCACAGTGGTTTGGCTAGACGTGACCACACATAGGCCAAGGGCAGGAAGCAGCAGCCATAATAGTCTCCTGCCGGAGGTGAACAGAAAGTAATTACTGGGAAATCAGTCTAAAACGCTGTACCTGCACTGAGCCAGCAGTGTGGGTTAAACACACCATTATTTTCACTCAGCCATACATGTCATTTATCCAATATTAGCTTGCAATGCTCAATTAAAAAATGGCTAGCGGTATCCAAGCATGAGCCACAGTGAATCAGGACACCATGGTATGTATTCCATGAGTAAGGGAAAGGGGTAAATGTTACAGTGGTGTGAAAAAATGTTGACCCCCTTCTTGATTTCTTATTTTTTTGGTCGGCCGGCCACTCTTGGGAAGGTTCTCCACTGTTCCATGCTTTCACAATTTGTAGATAATGGCTCTCACTGTGGTTCACGGCAGTCCTAAAGTTTTAGAAATGGCTTTATAACCTTTTCCAGATTGATAGATCGGTAGGTTTGTGACCTCAAGCTGAAGCGAACTTGGGTTCTGCAGCAGGACAATGATCCAAAACACACCAGCAAGTCCACCTCTGAATGGCTGAAGAAAAACAAAATGAAGACTTTGGAGTGGCCTAGACAAAGTCTTGACCTCAATCCGATTGAGATGCTGTGGCATGACCTTAAAAAGGTGGTTCATGCTCAAAAACCCTCCAATGTGGCTGAATTACAACAATTCTGCAAAAATGAGTGGGCCAAAATTCCTCCACAGCGCTGTAACAGACTCATTGCAAGTTATGGAAAACGCTTGATTGCAGTTGTTGCTGCTAAGGGTGGCCCAACCAGTTATTAGGCTTAGGGGGCAAACACTTTTTCACACAGGGCCATGTAGTTTTGGATTTTGTTTTCCCTTAATAATAAAAACCTTCATTTAAAAACTGCATGATGTGTTTACTTGTGTTATCTTTGACTAATATTTAAATGTGTTTGATTATCTGAAACATTAAAGTGTGACAAACATGCAAAAAAATAAGAAATCAGGAAGGGGGACAACACTTTTTCATACCACTGTATATAATTCTGTCTGAATCGTCTGCACTAATTGAAACCAGATATGTGTCAAAATCTGTCATTTACAAAATGAATGTTTGCAGCCCAGAAAAGGAAGCCATATCTGCCACAATAAAGGTGTTGCCTCTCATATGTGACACCCTGCATGCTTGGAGAAAGTGAGCTGTGATCTTGTTCTGAGTTTATTTAGTCTTAAAGTAAAGCTGAAACTTTAACATTTGAGCTATGAAGCTCAAATGATTTACAAAAAAAATATGATGCCCTCTTGACTTTAACCTGCAATACCATTTGAGTTTTTTGCTGCGTTAGAGCTGCTGTTATAGAAAATGAATCAACGCTTTCTGCCGAACAGATTTGAGAATAAAATTGTGCTGTGGTTTAAAACCATTATTAATAGTTTACTTAACAAAGGCTTCAGATTCATTAGTAGAAGAAGAAGTTGCTTTCGGCTGCTCCCTGTTCGGGGTTGCCACAGCAGACCAACTGGTCTGCACAACAATTTGGCACAGGTTTTATGCCGGATGCCCTTCCTGACGCAACCCTCCTATTTTTCCGGGCTTGGGACCAGCACTGCATCCAGTGGCTGGAAACTGAACCCGGGCCTTCCGCATGGTAGGCAAGAAACCTACCACTGAGCCACCAATGCCCCCAGATTCATTAGTAGAAACAATGAATATTTTTAAGTATCAGCAGCATCACACTGCTTTAAAGGCTATTTGTGTATAGGCTGAAAATGTCCAACACGTTTAAATAAGCCAGATGCTTCTCAAGAGTTTGTAACATGGAGGTTGTAGAACCTTTAAGGGTTCATCATAAATTCAAACCAAAAATTGCTGTTTCTTTTTCTACTGTTATAGAATGTATTGCCATAGAGGATCAATGTTCTATGAGACTTAAGCACAAGACTAGAGGTTTATAAGCAACCTCTGCTATGATTTAGGGTCTAATACTGCTGTGATTGCTCTGTTAGCTTACACTGTATGCTCTTGCACCACACTTGTTTATGTTAGGTCTGTATGTTTTCTCTAATCAGACATGTAGGCTCCAGCCTCTCTGATTAACCCATTTAAATTGACCTCTTTCAAATTATATGCTCATACAGTTTGCTTACACACATGTTAAGACCAAATGTGTATGCTGTTGCCAAACAACTCCCAACATATTCTATGTCCAAACCTTCACAAAACCTAAACGGGTGGACATATAATATTGTCTACCATGCTGTGTGCATGAAAAGGATCTATGCCACTGTGTTTTAAACAGTGTATCAATCATTTGAACTTACTACCACCCAAAAACTGCAACATAATCTATCCATATTACACATCTGTGATTGATAAAGCAACAGTGGGTGATTCAATTGTATGTATAAATGGGAAGGTTTTTAAGTGTTTTAGGATTTCCTCTCTCTGCAATGAACCCCTTGCTTTCTCACTAAATAATAATAACTTGGTTGGCAACAAAATGTCTGGAATTGCCGTAAATTCCTTTAGGCATTTCCATGAAAGGAAACTTTAGGCCTTCTTCATAACCAAAACTGGTGTCCTGACCAGATCCATGCCTTGAGACCATGGAGGATACAAAACTACTGCTATAAATTTTGAAGGGCTTCATAATCTCGTTAAAATGTAGAGAGATGCAATAGAGAATAAGAAAAAGTAAGCTAGCCTATGTGAGATAGAAAGCATCATCTGAAGTACATTAAGCCAAATCTAAAGACTGATGAGCGGAACTCAGGGCTGAGCACAGATGTGCATTAAATGAGAAATGAAGCAGACAATCACCTTACATTCCAGTGTGCTTGCAATTAACATTGACTAAACCTTTTGCGTGTTTCTTTCAAATGAAAACAAACTGTTTAAGTTCTAAAGGAAAGTAAGTAGATCCACAAGAATAGAAGAGAAATATTTATTCTATATTCTGCAGAGGCATTGTTATCATTTTGTCAAGTCAAGTCAAGTGGCTTTATTGTCGTTTCAACCATATACAACCATTACAGTACACAGTGCAAAGAAACAATGTTCCCCCAGGACCATGGTGCTACATAAAACAACACAGAACTACATGAGACTTAACAGAACTTGATGAGATAACACAGACCTACACAGGACTACATAAATTGCACGTTTGCAAACAGTGCAATAATTACTTAAATGAAACATTAGCACAATGAAGGACAGTGCAGCACTGCTCAGAATAGTGTTCTAGTGTGGTATGAAGTTTTCTAACAGAATTTTGTGAATTTTGTGAATTCTAACACAGCTGGAATACACTTTAGAATGCAGCCCTGAAACAAAATAGTAGATATATGTGCTTGGGCTTGTTTATAATCAATCCACTATAAGCCAGTGATCCAATCCAGTATGACAACACTATTCCAGAAATTTCCCAGTGCATACACACTATTCTTCAGCTGGCCCCAAACAAATCTCATACACACACGAATGTACACAGGCTGAGTGATGAGCAGATCCCACAGAAACAGACGGCAAAATTCTGCCCAAATGATTTATGACTTGTAAGCAAGACAGGACATCTGTTTTTGTATCCCCCTAGTGAAAGATGTCCTGATCTCCCAATACCATTTTTTACTGTCTAATTGCTTTTTCTCTCTTCGAGCGGAACTTGAAGATGACTTTTCATGTCTGAAGCCATTAGACATTTGTTTTGCTTCCATTTCTGATTTGTCATTAGGACACCAGGTCAACATAATGCATATCTGGTGTAATTTACTGTGCACAACTCAATTTTCAGACCTGAATATCCCAGGCCTCGAAAAATATACTTCTTTTCCTGTCAGCCGTACATAGAGCCAGCAAATCAAGCACATTTTGGATTTTGTCACAAAACCATTTCTGCTGATGCAGTTTGTGAAAGAGCGTCAAATTCACTGCAAGCCACATGTTCATGTCTCTTAGACACTTTCTCCCTGATGATTTAATGTGGCCTTCAGTTTCATGCTTAATTCCCCATTAAGGATATGGGAGGAAAACATAACTTTTTTTTCTGAGTTGGTTAACCTGAGGAAGGCAGGGTTGTTCTGGCCACACCCAGTCTATGCACTTCTGTTCTCTATGAATTAGGAGTAAGCTTAGGGCCAGCTGGCTGCATTTCTGGTTCATGTGGGCGGCAGTATTGAAGACAGCCAACACATTTTCATTCAATATAAATAAAGAGATCGGAGGGAGCCTCACTGTAGAAGTACTCATATGCTGGACATGCCATCACTCTGACTGCAGGAACTACAAACAAAAAGAACTGGGCATTAAAAGTGGTAAGGAAACTTTCAGCTGAAAAAGCAGAAAGAAGAGATAGCTCTGTCACCAATGCCAGGTACAAAAATGAGAAGGGCTCAGAACTGCAGTGAACTAATTTGTCAGCACTACCATCTGTGCTTCTCTGGGCCTCCTTGGCTCGTGCACAGGCTTCAGTGGTTGACATTCTACTCCAGCCGAACTGCTTGGAAGATATGAGACTTTCTCATGGTTTGGCCGAGAGACAGTTCGCGCTTACCACCCACTTAGTGATCTCAGTAGCTGGACACGACGGCTCTCAGCCAATCCCCTTATTCCACCATGCAAACCCCTACTCTTTCTTTTTCTTTCGCCCTTGTTCCCTCTGCCTTGTTTTTTTCTCCTCAAGATCACCTATTTTGAGCTTAGTTAAAACACACATGGTTGTTAGCCCAGGCATTAAACCACATGTTTTTTTTCTCCTGTTTTTAATTCCTATTTGTATGACTAAACAACTTCTTCTTAGGTCATATGACTTTTTTATGGAACAACCAAAGGAATTTGCCCCAAAATGCCCTAAATTAAGGATAAAAAAAAAAATTAAATAGCTGACAGAATGAACTCACTTGTATTGGCCTTGGCTTCTAATGAGTAGTCCATTCATTTGGATTTTTTTTTTTTGTATTTCAGTGATTTGTAATAAGTGCATATGTAAAAGAAAAAGAAAAAAAATCCTGCCATTCGTGTGTTTTTTCATACAGTGTGAGGATGTTTTTGTTTACTCAAAATGACATCAGTGTTATGTTGTGTTTGAATTGCATATGAATTCATATGCTATTAAAATATATATGTCCTTTAGCCAGAAGTGTACATAATGGTTTTGGGTAACTTTTTCATCTGCTAAGTTATCCAGAGGCACCACCCTGCACCGAAGAAAGCCCAGACACTCATACACACACACACACACACACACACACACACACACACACACACACACACACACACACACACACACAAGGCCAGAAAACCACAGGAGCTGTGTGCTCTAATCTAGAGCCATTAGCCCACTTTAAGCACATTCCCAAAGTTACAAGCCTGTTTCAGCAACCTCTCCAAAACACACACCGTATCTTTCTAATTTCTCTGTTACATTCACTGTATCAAATGTAAAAACATTGGACAAAATATTAAAGACAAACATACATCACCACTTTGTTTTGTCCAGTGACTGTATATATAACTCTACTGTGTGTTTTTAGGTCAAAATTGGAGCTAGAGTCTGCACAGTAGAGTCCTTGAAGCCAAACTATGTGTAGTAGATCCGACTATACAGACAATGTGACCATCTATAACTTGCCCATATTAGTGATGGACACTTATATGTCAGCATGTACAATGATATTAACTTGCAGCTTAGGAATAGTGCATTGGCTACCTCAAAGTACAGTATTATTAATTAAAATAGATTTTAAAATGCTCATTCTAATCAAAGTAATGTAAAATAACAACAACAAAACAAAAAAATGGACTTTGACACCTTTAAGTAACCATGGAAATGAAGAAGTGCAGTATTCTATTTTCCACGTGTTTTGTCTGTGAAGTTCCTTTAAAAAAAGACTGACTGGCTAACCTATCTATTTAATTATTATTAAAATAGCTAATATTAGTCGACTTGGTCAGTTCCATAATTTGGTTTGCTAGTTATAATAGTAGCACAACAAGCTAGCTTAGACAGCAAAACATAATGGAAAAACTGCAAATAACTCCCTGCTGAGAGTCTGTTAGAACAGTTTACAGAAGAACATGATATGACATTGCTAGAGAACTG
This sequence comes from Hemibagrus guttatus, assembly GCA_033459395.1. NCBI lineage: Eukaryota > Metazoa > Chordata > Actinopteri > Siluriformes > Bagridae > Hemibagrus > Hemibagrus guttatus. The sequence goes on from JAUCMX010000007.1 coordinate 15,994,921, forward strand.
GAAAGAGCTTCAGGTGTTTCTTGGACCGTTTTTGCACTTTCATGAACTCAGCTTCCATGCAAGTTGTCCAAGGAATGTGAATATGAATATATATATTCATACCTGATATATATATATACCTGTCAGGGGACTAGGTATACACTGTTGCCAAAAATTTTGGGACATCACTCCAAATCATTGAATTCAGGTGTTCCAATCACTTCCATGGCCACAGATGTATAAAATCAAGCACCTAGGCATGCAGACTGCTTCTACAAGCATTTGTGAAATAATGGGTCGCTCTCAGACGTTCAGTGAATTCAAGCATGGTACCGTGATAGGTTGCCACCTGTGCAATAAGTCCACTCATAAAATTTCCTCACTACTAATATTCCACGGTCAAATGTTAGTGGTACTATAACAAAGCAATTGGGAACAACAGCAACTCAGCCATGATGGATAACAACATGGATAAGCAAGTTTGGTGTGGAGGAACTTGACTGGCTTGCACAGAGTCCTGACCTCAACCTGATAGAACATCTTTGGGATAAATTAGAGAGGACACTGTGAGCCAGGCCTTCTTGTCCAACATCAGCGCCTGACCTCATTAATGCACTTCTAGAGGAATGGTCAAATATTCCCATAAACACATGTCTAAACCTTGTGAAAGGTCTTCGCAGAAGAGTTGAAGCTCTTACGACTGCAAAGGGCAGGCCAACTCCATATTAAACCCTACAGACTAAGAATGGGATGTAATTAAGGTTCACTCTGAATGTATCTCCGGGTTCCAGCAAGCGATTGTGCCTTCCTTTGTTTGCACAATGCATGACCTGGGTTCATTTCCGACAACTGTGGCTGATGTTTTCCATGCTTTTTCTCCATCCAACTTAACTTTCACACTTTGTCCAGGATGTAGGTCAGGTAGACTACATGTTGAGTACCGTCAGTTGTAGAAGTACTGATATGCCTGTTAGGTTCGTTTGTCTTTCATTCTGACTTGTTAGTAGTCAATTGGACTTGGTAGCAGGTTCTTTGGTAGTATCAGAAATGTTGTTCTGATCTGATGTCCGGTCATTAGTTGAGCTAGGCTCAATCCTGTGGCACTGATAGGTGTAGCACGATAGCTCATAAGAGCTAGCAGTGGATCTGGCTGTCTGAGCACTCTTTTTGCAATTGCAACACTTCTTTCTGCAGCACTGTTAGCCTGTGTGTAGTGAGGGCTGGAAGTAGTGTGAGTGAAATTGTATGAGGAGTTTTGAACTCCACAAACTCAGTAGATGTGAACTGAGTAGCACTGTCTGTCACAAGTTTGTATGGGATCCGCCAACGAACAAACATAGTTTTCAGATGTTATCACTTGCTGGCTTGAAACTGTTTGCAGATGTGTGATCTCAGTATCACGAGAATAATAGTCCACGACTATCAGGTATTTCTTACCATCTAGTTCACAGATGTCCGCAGCGATCTTTTGCCACGGGCCGTTGGGAAGGGATGTAACCATCAGGGGCTCTCTCTTTTGTGTTGGCTGGTAGACTTGACAGAACTCACATATCTCTAACATTTTTGTGATGTCCCTTGCCTATTCCAGGCCACCATACTGACATATTAGTCCTCGCCCTGCAATTCGTGAGGCCCTGATGACCTGTGTGAAGCTGACATAACACCTCCAGTCTTTGTGAACCAGGGATCACAATTCTGTCCCCATACAGCAAAAGTCCGTCAATTTCAGAAAGGTGAGCTCTAGCAGCATGGAACCCCTGCAGTGTGTGTGTGTACTAAGATGTCTGATTGGGCCATCCTTGGCAAATGTACTTGCAAACCAACTGGAGATCTGAATCCTATTGTGTGGCTTTCCTTATGGCATCTAACCTGTCTCCACTTACTGCCTGTACAACCACTATAGCTCGGTGTCAGACTTGCCGTGATGAGTGAGTGGATTTCTGGAAAGAGTGTCTGCCACTACAAGCTGTTTGCCTGGCACATGCACTGCTTTGACGTTAAATCTCATCAAGCGCATCAGTAGTCGTTGGCATCTTAAGGGAGCTTTGTCAACATCATATGCATTAATTAAGGGCACAAGCAGCTTATGGTCAGTTTGGAGATCTAATTTGTCCATACCTTGAAAGTACTGTGAGAACCGCTCACATGCCCACACCCCAGCTAAACCCTCCTTTTTAATTTGTGAGTAGTGGCATTCAGTCTCAGTTAAAGTCCTTGAACAGAAAACAATAGGATATAGTCCGTTTTCCTGCTGCTGAAACAGCCCCTAGGCCATAACTGCTTGCATCTGCACTGACTGCTGTGGTCCTGTTTGCATCATAGAACGCTAACGCTGGTGCTGTAGTCAACATGCTCTTGACCCTGTTGAATGCCTGTGTCTGTGCCACACCCCAGGACCACTCAGTGTCACCCTTGAGCAGCTCAGTCACCGGATGAAGAACTGACGAAAGACCTGGGAGGAATTTGCCCAGGTAATTTATCATTCCTAAGACCTGTCGCAGTTCAGTCAGATTTGTAGGGCACGGAAGTTCAGTTATTGCTCTCACTTTGATAGTGTCTGGTCGTATCCCATCCTTTCCAATAATATGTCCGAAGAATTGAATCTCAGATTTGTGGCACTTGCCTTTGTTCAACTTAAGACCAGATTCTCTGATGAACTTTAAGACTGCCTTGAGGTTGCAATCATGCTCCTCCTTGTCTCTACCGAACACTAGTATATCGTCCATTACTGCTACTATGCCGGCATGGTCTTTGAGAAGGGTGCTCATTTCTCTCTGAAATATATCCGGAGCTGGGGTAATTCCAAGGGGAGTCTCCAACTCCAAGTGAAATGACCAACTGGTGTGATAAAAGTAGTGAGTTTCCTGCAGCTTGTATTCAATGGTATCTGCCAAAATCCACTTGATGTGACTAATGTGGAGTATATGCATGCACCAGACAGTTGTGGTAAGATCTCCTCAAGTGTGGGCAGAATGAATCTCTCACACTTTACTGCCTCATTCTGTTTCTTAAGGTCAATGCAAATTCTCACTTTGCCGTTCTTCTTTATCACAGGCACCATTGGTGCACACCAGTCTGTCGCTTCAGTGACCTCCTCTATGATTCCTGACTAGCATATGCTGCAGCTCCTCTTCCACTTTTGGCAGTAAAGGAAAGGCGACTCGACGAGGTGTAGTGAGGCTGTATGGTTTGGTGTCTTGTCTGAGCTCAATTTTGATTGGCTCACAATCTAGAAGTCCAAAGTCTCTGAAAACACTGTCTTCAGTGCTAACAGAATCAACTCTGCTCACCAGTTTCATTTCACAGGCAGTTTTACGGCTAAGGAGGTTGTTGGTGTACGGGCCTTTTACAACATAAGTCCAGAAACTGACATTTTGTCCTTTTCTTTCCGTACAGGCTACGAATTTGCCAATACAGTCCAGTTTGCCACCCGGACTCCTGATGTCTGTAAATGTTTTGGAAAGATTAGGGTGACTAGGAAGTTCCAGAAATGTTTGCTCAGACATGACTGTGATATCTGCACCAGTATCAATTATGAACTTAACTGTAGTGCCATTGGGAGCTTCACATGCCACTATGACAATATGACACATACTATTTACCTTGAAGTATACCCCTTCTTGGCAACAGTATTCCCTAAAACAGTGGCCTCTTTTAGCAGGATAATAATTGCTATAACTTCAGGAATGGTTTAAGGAACATGACAAAGGATTGGACTTGGCCTCCAAATTTCCCAAATCTTAATCCAATTGAGCATCTGTGGGATGTGCTGGACAAATAAGTCCCATCCATGGAGGCCCCACCTTGCAACTTACAGGATTTTTTGGATATGCTGCTAAGGACTTGGTGACAGATACCACAGCACACCTTCTGAGCTGTTTTAGCAGTACAATTAGAATGTGGATATGGTAAATTAATTAGTATTACTACTTTAAAGTTGCCTCACATCTCCAGGGTTGGGGGTTCGATTCCTGCCTTCACCGTGTGTGTGTCTGTGGAGTTTGCATTTTCTCCCCATGCCGGGGGTTTCCTCCCCCAGTCCAAAGACATGCATTGTAGGTTGATTGGCATCTCTAAATTGTCCGTAGTGTGTGATTGTGTGAGTGAATGAGTGTGTGTGTGTCCTGCGATGGGTTGGCACTCCGTCCAGGGTGTATCCTGCCTTGATGCCCGATGACGCCTGAGAATAGGCCACAGGCTCCCTGTGACCCGAGAATAGATCAGATAGGTGGTACAGACAATGGAAAGAAAAAAAAACGTTTTATTTACATCTTGCCATTTCAACTCTAGTATTGGTAGCTGTCAATTTATGAATTCTAGGATTGGTAATTACTTACAGCCAAAGAATTCTAAAGCTAAGCTGGCTTTACACTCTTTGGCCCAATTTTCCTGTTGCAAACAAAAAATCACTCATTCAAAAAATCAATCACTCAAAAGGAAGAGTCACTAAAAGTGCTGTTAAATGATGAGAAAGCGACCTGAATACCCAGGCAAAAATGAGACAAGGAAAGGCAGGTTTACACACAAAATAGCTATCCAGAAAACTAATGCACAAGGCTGGCAAACTATAAAGCTTTGCAAAGAGGGACAAGCCTGTGTGCTTTTTATTGTGCGCACACAGGAAATGAGTGGAGTAACCAAAGGAGCAGTTAAGAGGAGGGCGCCTTCTTGCAGTCTGGAGGGGAAATGTCCAGGTTAGATGTTACGATGACCTTGCTTATAAAGTGTATTATCTAGCTATTGTTAAATTTGAAATTCGTATTTTATTATGTGTATAACAAGTTCATAAAATGACATCATACATTGTAATATGACAAGCCAAAAACATGGCAGGGCATGCTGTTATAGGAACGCTGTTACAGGGCGTATCTTTTTCTCTAACAATATTGTTATTGTACACATTGTGCTTTTAAATGCTTTTTTTTTTTTTGTTTATATTCACATTAGATGTTGTGGAAAGGATATGAGACAAGTTTGTTCCTGTTATCACATACATTATAGCAGCTATAGTTTTTTCTTCACCAGCCTGGAAAGTCCTATGTTCTGAAGACTCTTTTGTGGTACAAAACTTAAAGCTCACTTATCTTTATCACTACATACACATTCCCATGAATTTGTGGTTACTACAAAAAGAATAACAGAAAAGGAAAAAGGAATTAAGATAAAGCTGTTATTTTAACTGTCATATATATCTTTTGGGGGACATTTGGTCCACACCAAGGTATAAAAACAAGACCCCCACCCCAACCCCAGCGAAGAAAAAAAAAAAAATGCAGGCACATACGTACTCATACACACACACACACACACACACACACACACACACACACACACACACACACACACACGTCTGTTATTTCCTTACAATCTGGAAGCATTACCAGGTTCCATAGGGACATCTCTGCAGACCCCAGAATTCCCAGTGCAATCCTGCAGTACAGTCCAGATCCTTTAAACAGTCTTCTCATTGTGCTAGGCTTTGACCCTGGACCTCACTCTGATTGCTTACTTACAATGTTATAGACTGTACGTGCATAATATCAGTTAAATGTGGGGTGTGTAGCTTTGCTACCACCGTGGCAATGGATAAAATGGGGGCAAAGTGAGATTATTTAAGGTTAAATTCATCTCATTTGTTGACTGTATCTAAGTATCTGCTAGGGTAATAAAAAAATGTTATTTGTGGTATTTGTTTAACCTAGCATTAGTATTTTTGTTTTCAGTAGAGCTTTCAAAGAAACAGCTATTCAAAGTAACATATATAGTACAGTTAGTATCTTATATGTAATCCACCATAATTTAGATGCTTACAATAAAAACTGTAAGTAAGACAATATGTTACTGGCTAATATGTTGTGCATATTTCTATTTAGAGGTACTGTTTGATCAAGAAATGGCACCAAAATATATAGTAATAGCAATAGCAACCAATGTATAGGGAAAACATGAAACAGGCATTGTTTTGTATATTACATATATCATAGTTTATAATAGACTGATAATTTGCATACACTGCAATTGCATAAGATTATACATGATTTGAAACTACACCAGTGTCCAGGACCATGTATCAGGATCACACACATTTTTTTGACATTGAAAACTAAACTGCATCTTTGTGCTTACCAAAAAGAAGCTCAAACAGGTACACAATGCACACATTATTTGATATACAGTATTACACACAGATTTATGCATTTGTCAGTGAATATAATATATTTTTAATAAAATCAAATTTTATATTACCTGAATTACTTCAAAATCCTTAGTACCCACTGTTTGACTTCAACTCTTCATGGCTAATTATGAACTACAGCAACTATCTGAAAGTCATGAAAATGTCACAGCGCCCTATAAACTGACTTATTCTTTGAAGCACTGCCACCTAATGGTTATATAAAAGATGGAAACAGCACCTACCTTTGAGCTCAGTGCTTTTAAGAAATCGGGGTCACTTTTTTTATTCTGAAAGCACCTCCTTGTCATATCTATTATACAGACTTGCTCTACTACATTGTATATGTATGAAATAAAGCTTTTAGATGACCCTGTTTCGTTAGATATGATATGACAATGACAATGATATGAGATGTGTATATGTTTGCACCTGACACCAAGACAAATTCCTAGTACTGTAAAGTGCTCTTTGCGAACCCTTTGCTGCACCTGGCAATAAAAACTTTTCTGATTCTGATGACAAGGAGTAAGAAGTAATTAGAAAAATAATATTTTAAATGTCAGTTTTGTACAGAAAGCTTTAGGCACAGACATTCCTAGGTACTCAAAAACCTCAATACTCAATATTCCCAGACCAACTAGTGATTTGAACAAAAGACTTTCACAAAGCAATTTTTATTGGGCTCAAATAATGGAAAACCATCTTCAGTCAAATGAACAGTGGATTATAATGTGAGAAAAATGTGAAAGGTTTGTTAGGTCTAACAGGATTGCTAATCATAATTGGCTTTACAGGTATGTAGAAATATTGGAACATTTTAGAAGTTCAACATAGGAACCAGGCCAATTTTGAATAAAATAATGAACTTCAAGATGATAGTTCATTTCAGCATTGTAGAGCAGTAACAGGATCTCACACTGGTGTCATATTAGCCAATAGTGCACTGATCATGGGTAGGCCTGAACGAGCAAGAATCTTATATCACATGCAGCCTAATGATCTTTGAGTAGGAGGTGTAATATCTAATACATAGATTATTAATGAGCAATGGATCTCTAACTGAGTATTTTTCATTTTGTGTCAAAATTAATGAAACTGAGAAGTTTCATTGAAAACACCCATGATCTGAATAAAGTAAATTATCTTAAAACACTCGATCTGAATTATTTGTATGAACAATATTTTAGTGGGAGTAAGAATATGAGCAACTGAGGACGTACACCACCTTTTTAATATTATTTATAACAACGACAATAATAATAATAATTAAATAATAATTAATATGGTGGAAAATTGCAATTAAAAATAATTATATTTTTTTTTAAAAATAGAGAAAGTAATATCTGAATACAGTGATTGAATCTGAATATGGTACAGTGATGTGTATGAAAATGAATATAGAATGTTATATATGTTGGTAAAGTGCAAATTGTGCTATTGTGCAATTGTGCAAAAGACTGGCTGAGGTAGTGGGTAGTATGGCAAAGAAAACTGCTGATAACAGGACTTTATTATAATTGTTATACATACCACCATGTGAAAAAATGATCCACCAGTTATTGGTAATAATTTTATTTTGCTGGAGTGGCAAACATAAAAATATCACAGAACGTATTCACACAGATGAAGAAAGGCACTGACTGTATACAGACCTTTTCCTTAAAATATAGCCTGCTGTAGGTAAAATAATTAAATTTGTATTGCTTTCACTTCAGAGACGATAACACGAAGTAAATTCTCAATTTTAATAAAGATGCTGTCATTAAGAATAAGGTTCACAACGATACTCACTCATTTCCATTCAATGTTAAGGTGTCCGGTCTACTGTGATTGGCTGGTGGATCGCGCGCGCTGTGTTATGATTGGTGGAACTTGCACAAACAGGCTGGAGTAGTTTACAGCGCCATGTCTTAATCGTTTCATTCACTCAAACCAGGAGAGGTGAGCTGCACGGTGTCCTGACACAGCATGGGAATTATTTTATTCTAAAACCACGATCTACTCCGTGCAATTGTTAATAACCACAAATTTTTGTCCTTACTTTATTTGGAGAGATTCTCTCCCGTAGTTCGTACTCACTGCCACAAGAGACATTCAGATATCTTAAAACTTATTGCTTAATTTGTAATTTATTTGTATTCTATGAACTTGATAATACTGTTGCTAATAAAGTTGAATATGCTATTGAATAATTATGTGTTTTAATAAGTACAATAAAAATGATAGTAACCTTGTAATATTACAGATATCCGTTTTAGTAGCAAGTTAGTTAGCAGATATTTGACAGATAGTTGGCACTTGTAGACAGATTTATCACACGAAAAGCCTCGTTTAGAAACCGAATAGCAACAAAAAATATGCCTGTCTTTACAATAGTGTTGTTGTTGTTTTTTTTTACGATAAACCTAACATCATTAAGATCAAATTCATGCGCGCACCCTTTTCCACCCACCCGTACTACGACAGATGCGCTGATGCACTACGACACTGTCCTATCAGCGCCCCAGAAAGCCTGCGGAAGGAGGCGGGAATTGGCGGAATACGGGTGGGAATATCAACGCACCAGTAACAAGAGGCAACTTCCGGTTTGTCACCAGGAGAGGGAAGTTCAGAAAAATGTTACTTCGTCTCTCCGTTTCTCAGGTATGTTTCAGTTAGGACAAAAACACTGTTGTGAGTGTAGTAATAGCAGCAGGTTAGTGACTTTAACCGCTTAAAATAACGCGTTTTAATCATGTAAAGCAATTTCAAATGAACTCTAGCTAGAAACAAATGACCAAGTGAACGTTAGTTGTGTCCCAGCTAGTTATCATACTGTTGTGTTTGCTAACGTTTCTTTACGTTGATGGAATTGACAAGCACACTTCCAGTACAAAACATTAATATGATATAATGTATAAAGACTTAGTGTGTAACTGTTTGTGTATTTTGGGTTTGAAAATATGGCAAAAATATAGCTTAATACTATAGCCGAAAGACAACAACAATAAATTGAAGAAGATATACGATATATGACACGACACTTCCGTATAGTGACAACTGTGATATGATAAAAGTACAGTACTATTTATAGTTCAGACATTTTATTATTCTTGTAAATGTCCATGAGTTTTGAAGTGGTACCTGATAGTGCTTTTCTGTTAGTAGATCAGACAGCAGTACATGCCTCAGTACATAATTACAAAATTATAAACATGCTACATGCCTTCCTTCAATGAATGATGTTCTGTCCCCAATGGAAAATTATGTAAGAATAGTAAAATATTTTCTTACATTTTGCGAGACTAGATATCCAGAAAAAGTGCTGAAAGTCCTTCAGTAACCAGTTTGTCCTGGCCATATTTCTATCCTGGGAGCACTGGGTGTGAAGCAGGAATACACCCTACGGTTGATGGGACACCAGGACATTATCAGGCAGAACACACATACACATTCACTCACTTATTCACACCTAGGGCAGTTGACAGTGGCCAATACACCAGTACACATAACGGCATGTTTTGGGGAGATGGGAGGAAATCGGTACACCTGCTTCTCCTTACAATCTTAAGAGAGTCAATCATATGGCAACATATCAACAGGAAAAAAATCATTCAGATACAAGATTGCTGCTATATATATGTTTACAAACATATGTTTGCTAGATATCACTGGTTTTACAGTTCCTCGAGTTTGCACATTCTATTTTGTTGCACATGTTGTTGTTGTTGTTGTTGTTGTTTTTTTTTGCCTCTATGTCTTGTGTTGTTTTTTGTACTTTCTGTTTCTGCACTGTCTGCACCTGGTTGCACACGTTGCACTTTATGTAGCTAGGCCAAACTTTCTGTCCCTAGCTCTGTGTTGTTGTTTCTGTTCTGTAGCTATATGTTGTATGTTTTCTATGTAGCACCAGGGTCCTGGAGAAACGTTGTTTCATTTCACTATGTACTGCGTCACCTATATGTGCTTGAAATGACAATAAAGCTACTTGACTTGACTTGAAGATTGGTAAAAGATTGATAAATTTCTGTTCCAGGCTGATATGACTGAATCTGATGTGATCTTCTGATATAAGTTTGATGTGTTCTGCATTCTGAGATGCTTTTCTCATCTCAGTTGTAACAAGTGAATATTTCAGTTGCCATAGACTAGCTGTCAGCTTGATCCAGCCTGCAGATTTTCATCTGATGTCTGTCATCAACAAAGCACACAACTACCACTTCCCTGTACTTTATTTGTTTGCTTTTTTTCATCATCAAAGCATCTGAAATGCTCAAAATAATCCACCTGGCACTAACAACCACGTGACAGTTAACAGGTCAAAGAGATCAGATTTTTCACATTTCTGAAATTTGAACATTAACTGAACCACTTGCCCTGTATCTGAATGATTTTATGCCTTGCACCACTGCCAAATGTTTGGCTGATTAGATACATGCATGAATGAGTAATGCATGAATGTTCCCAATAAAGTGTATATTCAATTAATGTCTAGTGTTACATAAAAGTAAGCTGTAAGACATTGGCATCTGGGGCAGCTGAAAAAGTCGTAGTTTTATGTGTCAGTCATGTATGCAAACCTAGACCAAGTAAAGGGATAAAACAATTTGTTTTTTAATGGAAGTTTTGTTCTGAAGCTTTTTTGAATAAAAATTGCTTGTGGCAATAGATGAGCATACATGCAGGTCAAGTCCAAGTAAAAAAACATAGTGAATAAAACTCCAGCCATGTTTCTGGAATAATATTTAGGCATTATTTATCTCTGTGTCTGGTCGCAGGTCATCCATTTTAAATATCACTATCATAAGTTAAGTATGCTAAATAACTGCATTTCAGATAATTGTGTTAAATGCTATACAGTTGAATCAAAGGTTCTGTTTTGGAAAAACTTGTCACCCTTAGGCTTTGGGGGCACGGGATGGGCTGTATTGAGATGTCAAGTCAACAAGAAGTGTTTGTTCATGCTTTTGGTTTGATGATAAAAAGCTCAGTGTGTAATTACACATCGCCTAACCCATGGGGGCTTTCCAGCAGAGTCAATGGAAAGACATTAAACAACTCCATGTTACGAGGTGATCATAAAAGCGGTCCATTGTTGTGTCCTTTGCAGACCTGTCATTAAACTTAAAAACAACAATTATCCATGAACGCTAGCTCCTGCACTCTCAAGTTCGAAGGTCTGTTTCTCCACAGCCATTGTCTTTAGCTTGAAATGGATGTGAGAACCTTGCTTCTCAACAGGATTTGGCGATGTCACAGTCTGTGTCACCAGGCTTTGTTAATTTGTCAGAAATACTTGTTTGCTCAGCTAAGCTGTCTGTTGGACGTTTAGACCAGAGTTCAAGAGTACCTTTAATACCCTGGAACAGTGTACTACATGAAATACAGGGTGATTACAAATTCACAAACCCCAGCTGGGTGGCACATTTTCAGGTACTTATTTTCTCATGGCCCTGTCACTCTCTATAAAACCTAAAATATCTTTTGTGTAAAGACATTTCTTAAAGGTTATTTCTTGGGTGGTATGTCAGTAAGGTGATTGGAATCTATGTAAAATTTTACCACCCATCTCAAGTCTGGACCATACCCATTCAACCAGCCAAATCAGCTCGGAAATAATAATTAAAAAAACCAATAACAAATCTTATGAGATATTTTATAATGGTGTGTTGTGACTACCACCACAATCTTAAACATGTGACTATTTACTTCAACACATCTAGAATTGCATATTTCACTGAAAACTATTCACATCTTGTGTATACATATTTTACAACAGTGACTTCATTTCAATTCAGTCTTTTAATAATCTGGGTTTACATGTGTGTCTGTTTATGCAGATTTAAAGACATGGCTTCACTCTCTGAGCTGCATATGAGGTTCTGGATGGATAGAGCAGTGCAGTGGGGCCAGGCTACATCTCCTTCTGCACAGCAAGATATAAGTGAACACATGCAGTCTTTGGAGACCTTCCTCCAGCAGCTTGTACACACACTACAGACAATGGTAATTTCAAGTGTCGGTCCATTTTACTCAAGGGGTGGTCTTGTGTTATGATCCTGGTAGTGGAACCATACTGGAGACATTTACCCACTTCATTCATTTGTTTTTCTTCTGCTTTATCCTTTTTGGGGGTTGCAGAGGCCTCAGGCTGAAAAGGCCAGCCCAGATTTCTCTATCACTAGCAGGTCAGGTACATCTAAGACTGACCATTACATGTGTGACCAATGCTCTTTTACAGATAGAGAACCTACAAGATTATGTAGGATGCATGGAAGGCCTGTAGGGCTGAAACAAACTTGTAAAAGAAAATATTAAATAAATAAAACTTGAATATATATCGTACTGATTTCAAAAATATCTTTTTCAAAATAAACGCATTTCTGCAAACTATTTTTTACTTTTAAAAATACAACTATGCTAAATAAATAGTCCAACTTGACCACAAGTCGGTTGAAGTTGAATTAAACTTCACAGAAGCCATTTCCACTTTAATGTCACTACAGCATTTGTCATAAAGCTGAGGGATAGCAATTTGAGAGAAATGGATTTGCGAAGGTAGCTGGTGCCTCTTGTCCAAAGTGTGTATAATTTTCTGAAATCCCTGAATGCTAACGGTGTACACGGGCAGTACGTTATGGAGTCAGTGATTTCTTTGTATATTTTTGTTAGGACTTGTCATATAGTGTGACACTCACAAATACATTTGTGATTTTTGAACTTTGTTTTGTTTGGCTTACAGGCTGGCCTACAGCTGTGTCTTTATTAGTCAGTGCTTTTGGGCCTATGTATTCATCATACTTTTCTTAGAGCTGTTTCAGGTGCTGATATAAATGTGTTGTGTTGCAGTGTGATGCAGAGATTTTCATTTCACGAGTTTTACAGAGTAACTTTTTCTGCTTAATGTTGATGTGCTTAAATTCAAAAAATCAAATCATAGGCATTTCATCAGTTCAGTGTCAGCCTGCTTGTTAGCCTCCATCTTCCACCACCTGCTCTATACACTATGTAGTCATGTGACCATCCACTGCCTAAACAGAGACTAATTAGTCATCAACACCTCATGAGTTTAGACAAAGAGCAGATTAGACACTGTTATCATGTTCACACAGGCACAATGTTTATTTAATTAAATTGCAGCCTTTTGCGGTTAGATAATCTACACACTGACATCATGATTGCAATTTATATTAATCGTATAGCACTAGTGGCCTAGTCACCGCCTGGTCTAGGGGTGGGTCACAGTAATCCTAATACACCAAGGAACACTTGGTCTTTTTTTTTGGCTTTCTTCCAGGTCTTTAGGGTGGCTTTTTCACTGATCACTTTCCTAAGACTAGTGAAGCGTTTTCAAGGTTCTAACAGAAATCTTGTTGCCTTGATTTTGACATTCTAGGAGACATTCCAAATGACCTGGATGACCAAGAACCTCCATAAACAGAATTTGAAAAGCATTCAAACAGAAACTGTCTGTTTGGCAAAACTGAAATCTCCTAACTCCATGTTTCAGTAATAAGCCTGTGAGAACTTCAGGGAGACACTTCAGGAATGTGTCTATACCCTAAAGACCATGGCCTGAACCTGAACAGTGACTTCTCTGTGCTGAACCTGATAGTTCATTGGCATGGCCATGGTGTTGAGTTAGTGGGCTAATAGCCACCAAGAGATTGCCTGCGTTAACCTAATGTATCCCTGCATCAAGTGCTTGGAACAAAATTTGAATCAGGGACTACATTTTTTGTGGCAAGGGGGGGCTATGTCTCTGTGAAGGTCTAGTGTTTGTAAAAGTCCTGCCTCACACTATTCATGTACTCCTTGAAAGGAGCCCTTTCTTTAGTGCACTGCAGTCTTAGCACCTCAGAATCTCTTTTTCTCTCTGCTATAGCCATGTTGCTTCAGAACTGCCTTGTCAAAAAGGAAAACAATTTTGTCATTCTTTCTAATTCTGCCCATTACAATGGTCACTGTAACCAAATGCCATGACCAGTTGCCTCCTGTTATTCTTGGTCCAAAAACACGGTTTAGTTAGAGATGAACAGATGAACATGATACTGTGTTACTATAGGTTAAATACAACAAAATATTAATATTTTTAAATTCTATTAAATACTAAAGATGAATGGTTGGCTGGGTCTAAGTGCCCCCAGGGTTCTGTGAAGCATAGCCAGGGGGTCCAAATACAGTGATAGAAACCACTTACAAAAATGTGAAGCATACAAAAATCCTGAAGCATTTGCACCTGAAGGATCTATATTCATGTCCACTTTGGCACAGGGCTGCTAAATGGGATAACAGTATGTTTCTGCTTTAGGCTTGTAAGACACTGGCACTATTTGTGTGCCAGAATAAGTGTAATTTTGGTTAAAACACCAAATATCATATATTTATATACATTAAGACTTGTGGAGTTGGTGTTTTCCCTGTTGTTTGGCTTTCCCAACTGCCCACAATACATCTCCTCCTGATAAAAACCACATCATCACAAAATATTGTTAGATAACAAATGATTAGACCGTGAATAAATGCAACCTGTTGGGTAATTGGGCAGTGGATCTATATGAGTGTATAGACTATAGAAAAAGTCATGTGAATTAACAATGCATTGGCAAATGTTTCCAGTCAGAACAGCCTTTAAATCCCAGTGGTTTTTCTGATTCATTCATCTTTTAATGCTATGCATTTAGCTCTGTTCTGGCCATGACTGTTTTATAAGCTATACATTCTTTTAGCATTTTATCATTCATTTTACACACACACATCACTCTGGATCACACTGGGTATTGTATGTATGGGGCATGTAAAAGGGGTCTGTTCCTTTGAATGGATTCCAATATACAGTAAATTAACAGCACACATCTTGAATTAATGCAGAAAGCTGTGAACCCCAAGATTCCTTTGTGTTAGTGTGCTGGTGTTCATTAACTACGTAAAAAGTGATTGGTGACTCTATCCATTTGGCTTTGTGGGAATAGATTCTATAAAGCCTTTTCTTGGCTTTAATAATCCTGAAGGCAAATTAGGATTCATTGTTCATATTCACTGATGGTTTGTGCATTGTTCAGGTATTGGGCACTATATTGTGAGTTGAACCCAAGTGAATTGTGAGTTGAACCCAAGTGTATTGTGAGTTGAACCCAAAGTGTACCTAAGTTGCCTACATGCCCCACTGTGTATATGTATTATTTATATTTTTCCAACATAAGAAAAACTGCAATTAATTCTGACAGTACACAATCACTGTAGTTGTTGCTCAGGTTCATAAATTGTGTGTGTGTGTGTGTGTGTGTGTGTGTGTGTGTGTGTGTGTGTGTGTGTGTGTGTGTGTGTGTGTGTGCGTGCACTGTTTTTCAGAGCTCTACCACTGAGGCCATGAAGTGCTTTCCTTTTGTGGGCCAGTTCCTAGGAAGACTTTGTTGGAACCCATATGTTACTGCGGATGGTAAATTTATGACTCTCTTACTCTTTAGGGGGGTGTTTCCCAATTGGGATGGAGAAATGGGTCTGCAGCCATTAGTTATTTACACACATTTTCCAGTGAATCCTGCAGGGCATATACAGTATTTTGCCTTTTATTCATTTTCCTCTGTCTTTTAGGTGTCTCTCCTTAACATCAATATATTCCTCCTGCATTTACTTACTTTGCCCCTCTGAAAACCTACCCCTCTGAAAAAGTTCAAAACAAAACATAATTTTCTTTTGTTTCCTATGTGTACTTTCTGTCCTTCAGGAGCAAGCAGGAGGCTGCTGCTGCAGTGCATGTGGCTACTATATAGTGCAGAGCCTCAGAATGTAGTGGAGCACCGGGCAAACGTGTGGATACGGGTACACACACACACACACAGACACCACCATTTACCATAAAGCAGTCTTGATCCAGTGTTCATTCTTTTTGTCGTTCACAAAATCTCAAAATTTCATATCACCTAGCCCTGAAAGGCTTTTTTACTTGGTAGTATGAAAAATTAATGACTAGTTGATAGATAGAAGAAGTTGCTTTCGGCTGCTCCCTGTTCGGGGTCGCCACAGCGGACCAACTGGTCTGCACAACAACTTGGCACAGGTTTTATGCCGGATGCCCTTCCTGACGCAACCCTCCCATTTTTCCGGGCTTGGGACCGGCACTGCATCCAGTGGTTGGGGTTGAGGCATTGGCTGGAATCGAACCCGGGCCTTCCGCATGATAGGCGAGTAACCTACCACTGAGCCACCAATGCCTCCAATGACTAGTTGATAGATAAGTTATACAAATGATAACATAATTATATATATTTTTTTTACCTGTTTGTTGCTTTTTTCGTAGTTTGGTATAGTTAAAAACAAAACAGAAATGTGACAGTTGAATAGTATACTTACAGACAAATTGGTATAGTTCTGTGTTTGGTTAGAAAAAATTGGTAAAAATCTGTGGTTGGAATATGACATTTCGACTTTTTATGCTGTACAGATAGTGATGTTGTACAAGACACACTGATATTGCTGTTTCCTAACCACTAAAAAAATGTTTTAACACATGCCATTTATACAGATATGATCAGAGGGGGGAAAGGAGCAATAAAAAAAGCAGGCTTTTAGTGTTCACACAGATGGCTTACCATAAGCAATATGGAACCTTTCACATTTTTACCAGATTACAATGTGTGTGTATTCTTTTTGTTTTCATCTAATAAAACATTGTGCTAATTAAAGGAGGGCTTTTAAAGTAAACTTTTAATTTGCCAGATGTGTTTTGACCTATACGAAGGGAAGTGAAGACAGAGGGAGGTGTGGATGTTCCATGAGACCCTGCACTGCAGTGATTCATCTTGCTGCATTTTCTCAGCTAACTAGCTCTTGTACAGCAGTAGGTGGATACAGTATGTGGGAAAAGGCCTAGGGCATGAAATAGAGAATGGTAAAAACATCAGATTAGCTGCTTGTCTGGAAACTTTCAACGATGTGAGTAAGAACCATACAGTGATGGTTCTACTTTTTTTGCTGAGGTTAGTGCTTATTCATGCTTGTTCTTATCCTCTCTTTATTATTGTCTTCAAGTACAATTAGGCACGAAGGGCATTAAGTTGTGTGTGCATCAGTAATTCTGTGCAACCTGCATGGAAGAGAGCCGAGATGGTTTCTGTCCTGAACTAATGAAGGTCCTCTGTACGTTTGCTTCCTAGTCAAGTATTATTAGCATAGTTGTTACCAAATATCATTATTGCTCTCTGTTGTAGAGGATAGTCTCTCTTGACACTTCAGATTGTTGTTACTAATACTGCTTCATTTGAGCCATTATGGATGTGAGCATAGTGTGTAACAAGCTCAATTTTGGCAGGGTTTGCTGAGTATGATCAACAATGAATGCAGTTTGCTGACTTGCCTGGCCACAGTGATGGCTAGCAAAACAGATGTATTAAAGATAGACACTGTATATACATGTCTTCTGTTGCTTCATATGGCAAGTTACACAAACTGCCTAGCACCAATTCCAGATCCCACTGAGGGACCATTGCTTTGCATGGGAGTTGGAGGCATACCACATCTTTGACAAATGCTTTTATTAGTTTTGGCAATCCCAGCAACAAGTCCTCATGTATGTGGGCAATAACCCTATGTACATATTTGGGGTCAATAAAACAGAGATCCTTCTAGTCTTTGAAAAGATGCTGAAACATTGTTCAGAGTGTAAGATAAGAGGTTTGTATACAATGTTTCCACCTACCACACAAAACTTTCCACTTGCTTGCATACAACCCTTGCAACAATGTGAACTCATAAGTGAGTGCCTGACCTCTTGTGAATATACCAGTATGCTGGGTTGTTCTCTCTCAGGATACATATAATTTCAGGGTGTGCAATCCTGTGGCATAGTGACACTTGTCTCTGAGGACGTAGGTCCAGTCTGAGGGCGGGGACACACACAGGACCCACTTTCAATAACATGCATAGCCAAACCCTGTTTGGCAAAAATCAGTCTGTAAACAGTACTATCTGAGTCTTTAGAATGGTATAAAGTATCATCCATATCATTCCTGAACCTCATTGGTCAGTTAATTGTTTGACTGTTAACAAACGGATCAACCAGTGCACTTTTATAGGTGTTCCAAATTAGCTGAACCACCTCTTTGCCATTCTCTGGACTCGGAAATAGGCAGTCTTTGGCAGTAAGTTTGCAATGTGTTGCCACTTGCAGTTCTGAATATCCTTAATTGAGACTACTCAGTCAGGTTTCTCTGTGGTGTAGACCTTTGCTCAGATCTGATGTTATCAACCTCCAATACTTTAACTGCAGAGGAGTAAACCCAACCTAGGCCATGCATTTTCACTTCAGGTAATCCCTGAGCTTTTGATGAATAGTGCTTTGGTGGTTTGGTCAGTCCTTGCTCTGATTTCAACCTGCCTTTGAAATATAGTCTACTGCCACATACCAATGTGGCGCATGTTGTATCCTGAATAACTCCTTCCATACGCCGTTGTGGTATTTAAAACATGGTTCTTTTAAAATAAAATGACTCTGGTTATGCTTAGTTTGTGTTTCAACCAAGCAGAGGCAATCAAGTGCCTCCTGAAAATGTGCACCATAGCTTCTGACAATGGCCTTTGAGCAGGCCAAACTTGCCTGAGCCAAGAGCAAAGGTGCCATGGTGTTAGAAATACAGCATACACTTGCAGGCTCATCATATGCACTGCAAAGCACTGTCAGCTCTATTATATGCAGATTGTATGCAGCTACACAGCTTTTGTATGTACAGATGAAATAATAATTAATATGTACTAACATTGTTAGGTTACTATCACTCCATACAAACTTAATACAAATGTTATTTTAGATAGATTTTAGATTGCTTCTTAACATCTGGATTCTGCCACTGACTCTCCTCAGCAAGACAAGAACAGGTATTAGGAGTGCGATGATGTTGGGGTCTTTTATAGGATGCACACATAATGTCACACTCATGAGGTGACAACTTTGCTATTAGTGCTCAGCTAATTAACAAGTGCATTTGACTGAAAGAAATTTGCCCTGCTGGTCCAGAACCTACTGAACTTGAACATAACATTACAATGGCCTTCCCAATTACCTAAAATACTTTATTTTTATAATGACAGATCAACTAGGAAATACTCCTCTACTTTTCCTATTTCCTGCTAGCATAATAACCCCTCTGAATGTCTGTCACCATCAGCAAAGACACTCCCTATTCATGAGGTTTTGCTCCTGTTATTCCAATAGTTTTTTTTCCACATTTAATTACTAATGTCAATTGGATCCTGCATTCCTTTACTACTCTGTGTGAATAAACAGACAGCCTCATCAAATCAAAAGCCAGTTCTGTCATGTTTGGGATTGTTAAGCATTAATTTCTCCCCTTCATGTGGGTGGCAGAAAGCCACCGAAAGTCTGAAAGAAAGCCAAAAGGGTGGTGCTGGGGCTTTCTGCTGCCTAAATTCTGTCCTGTCATTAATGGCCCCATTGCCCAATCCACTGCCATCTCACGACCTACCACACCAGCCTGGCTCACTCGCAATTCCACATCAGAGGACGTGCTGTGTTTTTCAGTCTCTGAGCAGTACGGTTCTGAGGCTAAGCAATAATGACCATGTTTCATGTCTCCATTACAGCCATCTCTAGCTTCAGCTTTCTATTTCTCTCTTTTCTCACTGCTTTCCTTTCTTCCTCATGTTACTCATTACTCTTATATTACTTTCATTTTTTTCATTGTTTTTTATTGCTTCATTATGCTCACACACTCTAAAATTTCATGCATACCACACTCTTTCACACTCATTCTGTTGATCTATTTCTTCTTTAGCAGTTCCTCCTTTGATGAACATTCATATATTTTTATGTATTGATTCTTGTTGAGAAAGAATTAAGAACATTTAATTTAAAAAAAGGGGGGAAAAAAGACTCGCTAAATGTGGTATGGGAGCTTAGTGTGTGTTTTTACACATTGGTTGGCTGCAATTGAGCCAGTTTTACCATGCTGTAAATCTAAAGAAACCACATGGCAGCCATGTTTTTCATCCAGAAGACTCAGCCTCCTATTACTTGTTTCGAAGAATGGTTTTCAGATTCTCTGAAAGTAAATGTCTTTCATTTCCTCATTTTGGTAGATTTCAATAAATAAATAAATAAATTCCATTGTTTGTCAGCTTGCAAATATCTCAGGATTGTGTATTTGTTCTGTTGTGCAATAATGTTTTATAATATTAAAGTATTTATAATCTAGCCATGGGGGTCACAGTCCAGTGACTTCTGTGCCGGTCCCAAGCCTGGATAAATAGACAGGGTTGCGTCAGGAAGGGCATCCGGCGTAAAACATTGCCAAATTTAACCATGCGAATCGTCAGTACGAATTTCATACCGGATCGGTCGAGGCCCGGGTTAACAACGACCGCCATCGGCGCCGTTGACCTACAGGGCGCCGGTGGAAATTGGGCTACTGTTGGTCGAAGAAGTAGAGGAGGGAGGAGAGTGCGCAGACAGAGAGAGAAGAGGAAAGGTAAGAGTGTAGGACTGAGAATAGGAACTCTGAATGTTGGTACTATGACAGGGAAAGGTAGAGAGCTGGCTGATATGATGGAGAGAAGGAAGGTGGATATACTGTGTGTACAGGAGACCAGGTGGAAGGGTAGCAAGGCTCGTAGTATAGGAGCAGGATTCAAGCTGTTTTATTATGGTGTGGATAGTAAGAGAAATGGGGTAGGTGTGGTCCTGAAGGAGGAGTTTGTGAGGAATGTTCTGGAGGTGAAGAGAGTGTCAGACAGGGTGATGAGTCTGAAGTTAGAGATTGAAGGGGTGATGTTGAATGTTGTTAGTGGTTATGCCCCACAGGTAGGTTGTGAGTTAGAGGAGAAAGAGAGATTCTGGAGTGAATTAGATGAGGTGATGGAGAGTATTCCCACGGGTGAGAGAGTGGTGATAGGAGCGGATTTTAATGGACATGTTGGTGAGGGGAACACAGGTGATGAGGAGGTGATGGGCAAGTTTGGAGTTAAGGAAAGGAACCTAGAAGGACAGATGGTAGTGGACTTTGCTAAGAGGATGGACATGGGTGTGGTTAACACTTATTTTCAGAAGAGGGAGGAGCATAGAGTGACTTACAAGAGTGGAGGTAGGAGAACACAGGTAGACTACATCCTATGTAGAAGAGGCAATCTGAAAGAGATTAGTGACTGTAAAGTGGTAGTGGGAGAGAGTGTAGCTAGACAGCATAGGATGGTGGTGTGTAGGATGACTTTGATGGTCTGTAAGACGAAGAGGTCAAAGATAGAGATAGAGAAGAAAACCAAGTGGTGGAAGCTGAAAAAGGAGGAATGTTGTGAGGAATTTAGACAGAAGTTGAGGCAGGCTCTGGGTGGTCAGGTAGTGCTGCCAGATGACTGGGAAACTACAGCAGAAGTGATCAGGGAGACAGGGAGAAAGGTGCTGGGTGTGTCATCTGGAAGGAGGAAAGAAGATAAGGAGACTTGGTGGTGGAATGAGGAAGTTCAGGATAGTATCCAGAGGAAGAGGTTAGCCAAGAAGAAGTGGGACATGGACAGGACTGAAGAGAATAGACAGGAATACAAGGAGTTACAGCGCAGAGTGAAGAGGGAGGTGTCTAAGGCCAAGCAGAAGGCATATGACGAGTTGTACACTAGGTTAGACACTAGAGAAGGAGAGAAGGACTTGTACAGGTTAGCTAGGCAGAGGGATCGAGATGGGAAGGATGTGCAGCAAGTTAGAGTTATTAAGGATAGAGATGGAAGGGTGCTCACAAGTGAGGAGAGTGTACAGAGGAGATGGAAGGAATACTTTGAGGAGCTGATGAATGAGGAAAATGAGAGGGAAAAAAGAGTAGAAGGGGTGAACTCTGTGGAACAGAAAGTAGATAAGATTAGAAAGGATGAAGTCAGGAAGGCTTTGAAGAGGATGAAAAGTGGGAAGGCAGTTGGTCCTGATGACATCCCGGTGGAGGTCTGGAAGTGTCTGGGAGAGGCAGCAGTGGAATTTTTAGCTAGTTTGTTCAACAGGGTTTTAGAGAGTGAGAGGATGCCTGAGGAATGGAGAAGAAGTGTGTTAGTGCCGATCTTTAAGAATAAGGGTGACGTGCAGAGTTGCAGTAACTATAGGGGGATAAAGTTGATGAGCCATACAATGAAGGTATGGGAAAGAGTAGTGGAAGCTAGGTTAAGGAAGGTAGTGGAAATTTGTGAGCAGCAGTATGGCTTCATGCCCAGAAAGAGCACAACAGATGCAATTTTTGCTCTGAGAATTTTGATGGAGAAGTATAGGGATGGTCAGAGGGAGTTGCACTGTGTGTTTGTAGACTTGGAGAAAGCGTATGACAGGGTGCCAAGAGAAGAGCTGTGGTACTGTATGAGGAAGTCAGGAGTAGCGGGGAAGTATGTCAGAGTGGTGCAGGACATGTATGAAAGGAGCAGGACAGTGGTGAGGTGTGCTGTAGGTCAGACAGAGGAGTTCAATGTGGAGGTGGGACTGCATCAGGGATCGGCTCTGAGCCCCTTCCTGTTTGCTATAGTGATGGACCAGTTGTCAGAGGAGGTCAGACAGGAGTCTCCTTGGACAATGATGTTTGCAGATGACATTGTGATCTGTAGTGAGAGCAGGGAGCAGGTGGAGGAAAACCTGGAGAGGTGGAGGTTTGCGCTGGAGAGAAGAGGAATGAAGGTCAGTCGTAGTAAGACTGAGTACATGTGTGTGAATGAAAGGGAGGGAAGTGGAACAGTAAGGTTACAGGGTGAAGAGGTGAAGAAGGTACAGGAGTTTAAGTACTTGGGGTCAACAGTCCAGAGTAATGGAGAGTGTGGGAAAGAGGTAAAGAAGCGAGTGCAGGCAGGTTGGAATGGGTGGAGAAAGGTGTCGGGAGTTCTGTGTGATCAGAAAATATCAGCGAGAATCAAGGGGAAGGTGTACAGGACAGTGGTGAGACCGGCCATGCTGTATGGTTTAGAGACAGTGTCACTGAGGAAGAGACAGGAGTCAGAACTAGAGGTAGCAGAGCTGAAGATGTTGAGGTTCTCTTTGGGAGTGACAAGATTGGACAGGATTAGGAATGAGTACATCAGAGGGACAGCTCATGTTGGACGTTTGGGGGACAAAGTTAGGGAGGCCAGATTAAGATGGTTTGGACATGTTCAGAGGAGGGAGAGTGAGTATATTGGTAGGAGAATGTTGGGCATGGAGCTGCCAGGCAGGAGGCAAAGAGGAAGGCCAAAGAGGAGGTATATGGATGGAATTAATGAGGATATGAAGCTAGTGGGTGCAAGTGTTGAGGATGCAGAAGATAGGGATAGGTGGAGAGAGATGATTCGCTGTGGCGACCCCTGAAGGGAAAAGTCAAAAGAAGAAGAAGAAGAATATTAAAGTATTTATAAGACCAGTTAAAAATATTAAAGTACTCAAGTACAAAAGGTAACTGTTAAATGTCTGTGTTAAGCAGAATTTGCTATGCCATTTAACTTCAGAAGATGAAGGCAGTATGCTGCATGCTCTGGAGAAACATGCCGGCTTCCCACCTCAGCAGTATTATTCAGGAAGTCTTAAAAAGGTAAAGAATTTACACTATTAGTTCATCCACTCCAGTTTTTCTTTAGTTACGTAATAGTAATGCACATCCTAGTATTAATTGTTAGTGTTGTAGCTTGCTGATTGTGGCTTTGTCTGCTGCAGATGGTATCATTACTGGTAACGGAGGTCAACATTGGTCATATCACTTCAGCAGCCTCTTTAGAAAGGTTTGTAGCATTCACCACACACATTCAGCCACTTCAGTATTTCAGCATGAAGTAAGGCCAATTCACATCCATTATTTTCTTCCTGTTGAATTTGCTGTACAAACAGACATTAAAAAGCTTCAGTTAATAAAACAGGCTTAAAAACAAATTCCTGTAGCACATATTGATCAGATGTCAAATTTGAACAATCAGGAAAACTCTGTTATACTGTGTCTTAATCAGATGCCCTCTATCATGTGTTGTCTTCACTGCAGGTGCATGTTTGACAGCATCCATTCTTTATCAGTAGCTTGTGTCCCATTGGTCACATGTCCTGAGGTAGCACCTCTTATTGTTGCACTGCTAAACCATTACAATTTGTGTCGCTGTTCTCATCTCAGTGAAGACTTCATAAAAGCAGTTAACAAAGCCTGGCTCAGGTACAGCGCTTTTGAATCAGCATGTTGCATTGTAAGATGTATGTTCTATAAATACTGTATAAAAATGTCCAAAAAATCACATACAAATATATGTACATACGGATTACATACGTGAGTAATTGTAATCAGTTTCTCTCCATCTTACCCAGTAAGAAGCTGTTGATGAAGGATGAAGCAGTGATAGCTCTGTGGTGTTGTAGCCTGTCCAGCTTAGAGCAGGCAGTTCTCCTTCTGCTTGAGCATGTTCTTTCTGACCCAAAAGTGATGCAGAATCTAGAGACAGTTGTTACTGACACTTTACTGGTGAGTAAGTATGATCTCTGTTACTGAAAACAGTATCTGGTGGAAGAACTAATGCTGCACTGAATCGAGTTTGAAAAGGAACTGCTTTCCAGTGATCTTTTAAACTTTATAACATCATTTCCCTCTTTTAAACAGTCCAGGTGTTTTATGTCAAACACTGTCAGACTGAATTTACTTGGTTGATTTTGGATCATGGAAAATGAACCAGTTGTTTTCGTCAGCACATTGTGTGTTTGACATGGTTATTTTTGATAGCAACAGTCATGTCATAATATTTATACAAACTACTAATGAGTTTCCAGTTGAAATATTGAAGGTGAATACAATGCAGTCCTCCCTTGAAGATCCAGACATTTAGTTAGCCATACATTTTCCTTCTTGCGAGAATTGTGAATAATCCATTGATGAAATGTTATACAGCATATAGTTTACTGGAAGTTCTGTCGTGACTGTGCCTCATGTTCATTACACATTCCTAGCATGAGAATGCATTGATGGATATCGCTATAATAGACATCCTTCTTTTTCTCTTCCAAGACATTTATGTAGATATTTAGAGCAAAAGAGTTTGTTTATATCTCCTTCCATCTGATTCAATTAACTCAGAGTTACAACATGCCTTCATTTGTTTCCCTAGTAAACATGTCTCCTCTTATTGTAAGAAACTTACAAAAGTCTCAATGAGTGCACCTTAATCTCTCGGTTGTATATTTGTGAACCAAGGCTTGTTTGACAGATTTTGGCTAATTTGCCAGGTCTCAACTCTTCTGTGCTTTTCACAAACACATTGTTTAAACAGCAATCAAAGGTAGAGAATTGAAAAATTAGTTTTGCAGCTCTAATCCCCCTCCCTTCCCCAACCTAAGAGTTTAGATCCAATAACAATAAACAGCATCACCCTACATGCTGAGTGCCAGAAATGTAAATTTTTTGGCTTTGCGATAGTTGACTGTTTGATCTTTTGGGAGAATTGTTAGGAAGGAACACTGATGGTTTCAGATACCATTAGCACCTTTAGTATCATGTTTGAAACTCATATGACACTATGACAGAAAGGCAGGTTGGGATGTGGTTTAGTAGGGGTTTGCAGCAAATAAAGACTCAACAGTTATTTAGTTATTCAAGATAATGAATAAGTCCACAGATACAGCAGAAGTGAGAGTGATGCGATCAAAACGCTGTTGTCTTGAACACTTCACTCTCAGAAAAAGGGTGCTGTACTACTTTTCCCTTGTCACATGGATTTTTAGTATCTTTAGTACGTCTTCTAGTCAAAGATTACTTAAGGTAGAAAGGTGCATGTAGTGTTATTCGAAATATTTTTCTAAAAGCTTAAATCATGTTTTGCTTATATTGCATCATTTTAAAGGTACTCTACATTCACAGTGTATCACACTTTTTCTGAGTGTGTTCCATCTCTTATTAATTATTCAAAAGACTGAAGTTGGCTTCTTATTTGCCAGTTTCTTATTTAGATTTTCCATCCTACTGGAAAGATCCAGGCAGTATGATCTCGCACCTCCTTGAAGTCCACTCATTCACCCTGCTTGTTCCTTGTGACAGTATATCCTCATTCACAAAGCGTCTCACACATTTGAAATGTAACATATAAGATGCACTATAAGCCACTATCAAAATACTCAAATAATTTTTTTAGAGTAACTTGGCAGGTTTGTCCTGGTTAACATCGTTTTGTCATGCTTTTGGGTTGCTCACACACAAATCCCACAAGATAGAACATGGCATATTCACTGCACTCCCACTCATGTGAATTTTGATGAAATTACAGGAAGTACATAAAGATATTGCTTAGTTAAACCATTCTTCATGCAGTTACTTGCATGAAAAGTTTTTTTGTGGGGAAGCTTCAATTGTGTGTACTAACATTTACACTGAAAAAAATTAAAGACATGCTTAGTTTTTGAATGGGTGCGTGAGTGTGTCCCATGGGATAGGCTCCAAGTTTTTCTTGCGACCCAATGTAGGATAAGTAGTTCAGAGGATGGATGGATAGTGATGATGATGATGATGATAATAATAATAATAATAATAATCATTTTAAGTGACTGTTTAAAGTTGTGATAAGGCGGTTAGTCCTATTCATTATTTTCATCATATTGAAGGACAGTTAACTAATCTGTTTTAATCTCTCTGTGATGGTCTGACTGTTTGTTAGGTATATGTTTTGCTAATATTTTCGAGGTGTTCTTTTGTGTTATTGTGGTCATCTAAAGGTAGACAAAATACACCTACACAAGACATGAAATGAAACCAGGTGTATTTATCTCAGCAGCGATTTTATCATGTTACTGCACACTCTTGATTTGCGGCCTCATACTGGTTTAATGTGAATTGCCCAAGGGAAAATGACGTCACCATGTTATGTCATGGCCATAGAAAGTATTAAAAGATATGGAATCTTTTGATGTTTTAGAATCCAAAAAGTACAGATGTTGGCATTGTGCAACCATCCAAGGAAACATTTGAGTTGTTAAAATAAGTTCATGTCCTCATTTTTGTAACGTCTTCATTTTGTATAACTTGGACTGATATTTCACCATGAACACTAGACACAAAAGCTCTAGATCGTCTTACATTAGACCAATGCTTTCTGAAAGCCTTAAGGGAACTTTTTATTCATTTTGTTTCACTTTCATAGTTTTCATTACGTTTACATGTTTATTCAGATAGAACCCAGAACCAGCACGCTTGGCACTGAACAAAGGTTTTAAACTCATTCAACCATAGTTCAGCACCAAAAAACAAAAACCACCTCTGGATATGGAATAATAAATTATAATCTTTATTTATTGCTCAGTTTTTTTTTACTTCAAATTGCTCGTGACTTGTTCATTCAGTTTGTGTTGGCCAGAACGTCATTCATTCACTGGCGCTCAGAGCTTTATAAATTTATACATGCTTTCTTGTGCAGTGGGTAGAGTTTCTGCTACACAGAACTACAGTTTTAATTCTGAGCTCAGGTAACTGTGCTGGACTTTTGTGCATGCTGTCCATGTGGAGGAAACCCACCAGGTTCTCCAATTTCCTCCCATAACAGGCCAATAGAGGGGGCACGGTGGCTTGTTGGTTATCACGTTTGCCTCACACCTCCAGGGGGTTCGATTCCCGTCTCCACCATGTGTGTGTGGAGTTTGCATGTTCTCCCCGTACCTCGGGGGTTTCCTCCGGGTACTCCGGTTTCCTCCCCCAGTCCAAAGACATGCATTGTAGGTTGATTGGCATCTCTAAATTGTCCATAGTGTGTGATTGCGTGAGTGAATGAGAGTGTATGTGTGCCCTGCGATGGGTTGGCACTCCGTCCAGGGTGTATCCTGCCTTGATGCCCAATGACGCCTGAGATAGGCACAGGCTCCCCGTGACCCGAGAGTAGCTTGGATAAGCGGTAGACAATGAATGAATGAACAGGCCAATAGATGAATTGCTTTAAATGAATAAGTGGAATGGTGTTGAGTGACAATCTTCAGTTCTACTCTGACCCTGATAAGGAGAAATCAGTTAGGAAATTGGATCTTCTGAATTTTAGAAACCTGCATTTCTACTGTATCCAAGTTCATTGGTCTAGTGATATAACCCAATGTGCATTCAGTTTATTAGGGTTTTATAAATGTGAAGTTGTTTCTGAAGCTTTAACGAGTTAAAGTACAATTGCGGTTCATTTAAACAATGCAAAAATTGATGCCACGAGAGAGTGCATCTTGTTATAGATCAACCAAACATTCTGTGTGCACAAACACAACAGTTTATATAAATCTATGATCAGCTCCTGGGACTTAAAGGACCTGCTTACAAGTAGTTTAATCTGTGAAAATGAGCACAATGTACACATCTGTATAACGTTTGCTGGCTAAATATTTTGTGGGTGTGATTCCTTTATGTATTCATATTCTTTATATTTTAAGGACATGCTTATATTGTCGCAATTACAAATCCATTTACTCCAACAGTTTTGGAGTTACTGCTGTTACATCTGTCTTTCTTCAGTAGGGGATCAATGAGCAATGTCTGGTGTTTGTAGCTGAAACACGTCTCTTTTTATTGGAACAGCAATTTGGCAGCTCTTGGCAGGTGTTGAATAGCGAGGGTTACGGGAATATCTAAGATGCTTCTTGTTGCTTTTGGGGGATCAATTCAAGAAGATGAAAGGGAATATGTGTGTGTGTGTGTGTCTATGTCTATGTCTATGTGGAGATGAGAGTGCCTCAAGCTAGGGTTTAGTAGACATTCATATGAAAAGAAAAACAGGATGAAACTTTTTTTCATGACTTACATTAATACACACTCTTTCCACATTGGTCTTGCTTGATCAAAAAAAGCAAGGGCACATATGGGTCTTTTGAGACACACATGTAGATTTAGTGTATGTAAAACAATTTGTGTTTTACTGCATTCCTGGCCCATATGACTGGTGCAAAAATGGCAATATAATAATTGTTCCTATTTTGCCATACAAATATGAGTAAATGCACAACTTCAGGCATGAATGTACAGCTGCTTGGGTTCTCTGTTTTAAAGCCATTAAATATGAAACAGATGTTGAAATGTATATGCTTGCATGTTTAGAAGAAAAAATAAGATTACTCTAAGGCCACTAATGTAACTACAGCAGTTTGTGTCAGAAGTGTGGACGGAATGCTAATGATCGTTGGTGTTGCCACATTGCCCTCTAGTGCTACAGCTAGAACTCACATGCATATTGGAAATATCAGTTTTAATCCACCGCCTTTTTTCCTTTTTCCCCAGCCCAAAGCATCAGCACTGCACTGCCACATCTTTCTGATAGTGAATGATGTTTTCAGGTGGGCAATGGTTCCAGCTGTGTGTGACCATTTGGTAAACTGCTTAATGTAGATTCTTAACTATTTTATTCGATATGGATTCAAATTGTTGAGTCAAAAAGTCAGAGTTCACTATGAAGAATATTTGTTAATTTGTACCTAATTTTGATTTACATTTAATAAATAATATTTGTCTTTAATTATTGTTAACATAAATTAGTGACCATGAGGATTACAGACAATATCAAATGTTGGGCATTAGAAATGATGTTTATTAACATTGTGTAAGACACATTCACACCACATTTTAAATATGGTGTCACAACACTTGCAAAACATCACAAAAATGTTGAAATATATTAAAAATAGATTTTTCCTTAGAGTTAGTCTTCTTAAATAATGGACAATGTAATAAAAATGAATTACCAGAAGTAAACCCAGATATTTGAACCCTACTGGAGGTAAACTGTTTTATGATGTATGTTTTTTGTGTATTTGTAGAAATGCTCTAATATCAATAGAAGAAAATCTCGCACTGAGAGGACTATTACAAGTTTTCACTAGCTGTTTTCTTCAGATACGTGCTGCCCAGAGGCCACAGGTATCAGATACTTTCATCATTCTGCCATTCACTGCTGGGGATTTTTGGATTCTTGGATTTTTTTTTGTGAGAAACATAAAAATACAAATAAGAGTTTTCACTTCAAGCAGATTGCAACCTGAGATTTCTGTACACATAGTTGATCATATAGAGTCGTACAGGCAATAATATAAGGATTATGTGTTTAATGTTAGAAGAACATGTACATGAATGTTAAATGTTACCTGTAGTATACATACAGCATATTCAACTCCAGACTTATTGACACCCAATGGTAAAGATGGCTAAAAGGGTTGATTAGACTAATCAAGACCATGTGCCACAGTTGTTGAAACTGCCTTTAGTGCCTTCAGCTCATAGTTTTGTGGTTTTGGTCAGGAGACTGAATAGTGTAATGGTCTTGTGAAAAGCGTGAGTTTGTGGTTATTTGAACCATTTTGTGTGGATTAAATAAATCTCTCAGCATGTCGTCATGTATCCTAAAAAGTTTCTGAGGGCTTTGGATGAAAAAGAAAAACACAGCATCAGATACTCCACCATAATAACAGTAGGGATCAGGTTCATTTCTGTAAAACCATTCTTCTTTTTACTCCAAACACTCAAGCACTATTTTTGTCTCATTTGGCCAAAGAGCCCAGCTCAAAGTGCTTACATTTGTGGTTGGATGTAGTTTCTTTTGGCATTTTTTTCCAAATAGTTTGATGGTTTCAGAGGTCTAATTGTAGATTTGGAGAGTTGAGCCCAAAATGTTTTGCAAACCTCCCACCCATAGTTCACCAAATTGTGATGGCTAGGCTACTGGGTCAGAGAACAAGAAGTCTTGTGGGGCGTTTCGAGCACATAGTGGGTAATACGTACCAAAAGGATCCAGCTTGACTAGTGTGTAGACTGTTTATAACCAGTGTGCGTATATAATAGGAATATACCTCAGTTATATTTTATGAATAAGAATTTCAAGGGTTGCAATAATTGTGACGTGGTCTTATTAAAATTATTATTATTATTATTATTTTAATAAAATAATATAATATTTTAATATGAATCTAAATATTAATATTAAAATATTTTAATATGGGCTTTTGATATCTTAGAATGAACTTCAATTAAAGTTACAGTGTGTATTTAAGCTAATTAACCAAAAAGGTATATTTTTTCCATAACATTTTTGCCAATATTTCTTTAGCTGAATATATATATATATATATATATATATATATATATATATATATATATATATATATATATATATATATATATATATATATTGCAACAGATCCCAGTCCCAAGCCTCTGAGCAACTTAAATGTGTATTTCATTACAGGAAAGACTACCATTAAGATCTTTTTTTCCTCATGTACCTCACAACCTGCTGACACCGTTATTGACAGCACCATCAGGTACTGTGTGTGTGTGTGTGTGTGTGTGTGTACGAGAGAAACTTATTTAAATCTTGTTTTCAAAATCAAAATGGCTTGAACTACTGTGGTTATGAGACTTATTATGTAAAGTTGTATTTCTTGTAAGACTAAGATAAGATAAGATAGAACTTTTTTAATCCCAAAGGAAATTCTTTTGCCAGAAACTGCTTCAGGTTGCAGATTACAGATAAGTCTTGGGGCTAGACAATATCGCAAGGTTAGGTCAAAATTGTGATTATCACAATAGTTTTATTTTAATTGTGACCACTCACAATTAAAATGATCTGATTGGGAATGTTAATGTTTTTTTATTCTTATATTATATGTTAATTAACATGCAGACTTTTGTTGCATCACAGATTGTATGGCAGGTTTTTGTGGAAATACTGCTTATAATTATATAAATTATGTACCATCTCTGCTTGGACATTACTGATCAACTATATTAGAAATGACACCTATACAATTTCCATGGTGAGGGAGAAAATATATTAGATATCAGTTTCTGCAATGAATAGTTTTGAATTTGGAACTGGAATTTGACAGGAAAGGAATTGGATTTGAAAAATAATTTATTTAACTGGTAATGTTTATATATAAAGAGAGTTTAGGATTGATTTAATAATATTCACACTTTTTTCTTTACTATTCAATGCAAGTACCTTTTGAAGTTTTTAAAAGAAAACTATTGGATGAGTATTGGTATGGGCTGATACTCCAGGTTTCAATATTAGAAAAGGAAAAAAGCTATTGTGCCATCTCTAATGTTAACCCTACTCTGTTTTGCTGACCATGCTCTTTATTCATAGATGTCCCAAAGCATGTGTGGCTAGAGCACCTGAGCTGGATTTGGACATTACTTGGGAAATTCCTTTCTGAGAGAAACCAGGAAGAGGACAGTGGAAGGTGAGAACTCAAACGCTGCTTTATTTCATATACTTCTGTAATTTGAAACCACCTGTGTGGAGTTTGATTTATGTGTGTGCTTTTGTTGATTTAATTATACTCACCAGCCATTTTAATAGGAACACCTGTACCCCTGCTCATTCATGCAGTTATCCAATCAGCTAATTATGTGTCTATATAGTAGTGTCTAATTATGTGTACTAATATACAGTGCTGTGAAAAGGTTTTTGCCCCCTTCCTGTTTTTATTATTATTTTATTTTTTTGCATATTTGTCACACTTAAAAGATTCAGATCATTAAGCAAATGTTAATATTACACAAAGATGAGGCAAGTAAATGCAAAATGCAGATTTTAAATGAAAATTTCATTAATTAAGGGAACAAAAGCTGTACAAAGCTGCCTGGCACTATGTGAAAAAGTAATTGCCCCCTAAATCTAATAACAGGTTGTACCACCCTTAGCAGCAACAACTGCAATCAAGCGTTTGCGATAACTGGCAATGAGTCTTTCACTCAGTGGAGGCTGTGGAGGAATTTTGTCCTACTCTTCTTTGCAGGATTGTTTTAATTCAGCCACATTGGAGGGTTTTCGAGCATGGATGGACTGTTTAAGGTCATGTCACAGCATCTCAATCAGATTTAAGTCCGGACTTTGACTTGGCCACTGCAAAACCTTAATTTTGTTTTTCTTCAGCCATTCAGAGGTGGACTTGCTGGTGTGTTTGGGATCATTGTCCTGCTGCAGAACCCAAGTGCGCTTGAGCTTGAGGTCACAAACTGACCGCCGGACATTCTCCTTCAGGATTTTCTGGTAGACAGCAGAATTCATGGTTCCATCAATTATGGCAAGTCGTCCAGGTCCTGAAGCTGCAAAGCAGCCCCAGACCATCACACTACCACCACCATATTTGACTGTTGGTATGATGTTCTTTTTATGAAATGCTGTGTTGGTTTTACGCCAGATGTAACGGACACACACCTTCCAAAAAGTTAAACTTTTGTCTCATCAGTCCACAGAATATTTGCCAAAAATTCTTGGGGATAATCAAGATATTTTTTGGCAAATGTGAGACGAGCCTTTGTGTTCCTTTTGGTCAGCAATGGCTTTTGCCTTGGAACCCTACCATGGATGCTGTTTTTGACCAGTCTCTTTATTATTGTTGGATCATGAACACTGACTTTAATTGAGGCAAGTGAGGCCTGCAATTTTTTAGATGTTGCTTTGGGTTCTTTTATGACCTCCTGGATGAGTCGTTGTTGCAGTCTTGGAGTAATTTTGGTATCCTGGCCACTCCTGGGAAGGTTCACCATTGTTCCAAGTTTTCACCATTTGTGGATAATGGCTCTGACCATGGTTCGCTGGAGTCCCAAAGCCTTAGAAATGGCTTTATAACCCTTTCCAGACTGATACGTGTCAACTATTTTGTTTCTTATCTGTTCTTGAATTTCTTTAGATCGCGGCATGATGTGTTGCTCTTTAAGCATGCTTCACTTTGTCAGACAGGTTCTATTTAAGTGATTTCTTGATTCAACAGGTCTGGCAGTAATCAGGCCTGGGGGTGTCTAGTGAAATTTAACTCCGCTTTCTAAAATAATGTGTTTAATTACAATTCTTTCATGATTTAATAGGAGGCAGCAAGTACTTTTTCATGTAGTGCCAGGCAGGTTTGGACAGCTTTTTTTCCTCTAAATAATGAACTAATCATTTAAAAACTGCCTTTTGTATTTACTTGCATTATCTTTGTGTAATATTAAAATTTGCTTGATGATCTGAATCTTTAAAGTGTGACAAATATGCAAAAAATAAAAAAAAAAAAACAGGAAGGGGGCAAAAACCTTTTCACAGTACTGTAGTAGTGCAATGCATAAATCATGCATGTGCAGAAATTCAGTTAACATTCAGATCCAGCAAAATGGGGAGCAAATGTGAGCTATTGTGAGGGTATCCTTATAACAACAGAAATTCTAGCTGATCCAATACACTGTTATTGTAACAGTCAAGAGGAGAAGCTATCTAGACTAAAGAATCAGTGTTACCTGCTCAAAAAGTTGACCCACAGCTCCAGTTTGTGACACTGAATCGCATCAAGATCAAGAAACCTTTGAGGCCTACTTATCAGAGGATATGGCCATAATAATGCTATGTTAATGTTAACATCAAGGATTTCCTTCTGCTAATTTACATATAAGATGGATAGATGTTTTCCTTTTGGTGTTATGATGCACACAAGAAACTCTCCTCTGACCCTCCTCTGTCAATGCAGTGCTCTCATCTTGTTTGTTTGTTTCATGGTGGAAAAGTGGTATAAACTCCTTGGTGAATGTGTGAGCTGCTTGTATTTTGGATGATAATAGGGGCAAAGACCACAAGGTTGGAGCAATGACATCTCCCATATCACTCCGTCTTATATACAGTTATTGCTCTGCTTTCTTTTCTGTCCTGACTGTGTTGCAGGGGGCACAGAGCTGTGTTCGAGACCTGGTTCTTGCTTGTTCAGTGTGGTCATTGGATAGATGTGGCTGCTAAGCTGCTGGTCTCAGTAGGATCAGAGCAATCCAAGCCTCTGCTCTTCCTCCTGACGTTTTACCACCACCCCACCAATAGAGGGCACCAGAGCACTCAGCACAATGTAAGACATCCAGCGAAACATGTGAAATTAGATGCAGCATGATTAAGCTGTAAAAATGTATTACAAAACAGTTTGATAAATCTGAAATAGGTCAATCGTTTACATTATGCTATACTGATGTATAATGGATCATATACTCAAAATGATTTTAAATAAAGATATCCCTTCAAATAAATGCTGTAATGTTTCTATAGCGGGGGCACGGTGGCTTAGTGGCTAGCACATTTGCCTCACACCTCCAGGGTTGGGGGTTCGATTCCCGCCTCCGCCGTGTGTGTGGAGTTTGCATGTTCTCCCCGTGCCTCGGGGGTTTCCTCCGGGTGCTCCGGTTTCCTCCCCCAGTCCAAAGACATGCATTGTAGGTTGATTTGGCATCTCTAAATTGTCCGTAGTGTGTGATTGTGTGAGTGAATGAGAGTGTGTGTGTGCCCTGCGATGGGCTGGCACTCCGTCCAGGGTGTATCCTGCCTTGATGCCCAATGACGCCTGAGATAGGCACAGGCTCCCCGTGACCCGAGAGTAGATCGGATAAGCGGTAGACAATGAATGAATGTTTCTATAGCCGTTTTTACCAGATCACAGCAAGTGAAATGATCTAAAATATTTAAAAAATCTAAAATAAATATAAGAACCTTTTAACACATTATAGAGCATCCTCAAATCTTATTACTATCTTCATTACTTTATATAAGAATTTTGTATGATTATCATAAGCACATTTTGCAAAGCCTGTATCACCCATACCATGGATACTTTACTCTCCTGCCACCTGGCAGAAGGCACAGGAGCATCCGAGCCACTACCAGCAGACTCTGCGACAGTTTCTTGCCTCGGGCGGTTAGGTTACTCAACACCTTGCTTCCCTCGAATGCTCACCTAGGCTATTCAAACCATTAATTGTGTACGTGCACTTTATGCTTGCATACTGTTACATGTTGCATGATGGTCCTAGAGAAATGACATTTTGTTCCAGTTTATACAAGTTATGTAGAAGAATTACCTCACTTAGCCTCATTTTGCGTTATTTTGCTTAGAATTAATTACAGTATAAAATTACTAATTACTACTTTATTCTACTCTTTCTGCTAGACTGTGGCAAGACAGGCATGGAGTGATTTGAGGAGTCTCTTCCTTGCCCATACTTTGTATCCTGAACAGATATCTGCTGTGAATGAGTTGCTCTGCACTCTGTCAGCAAACCTTGTTCTCTGTCTTCTGCTTAACTTTGCCATATTTTCTCAAGCGTCAACCAGCAGGATGACAGATGTTATACAGAAGGTAAAAAAAATACTTTACACTTGGTTCAATGAGATGCAGCTGCAGAACTAGGTGGCCTGGACTCTATTGCCTATATTTACTGTATGGAGGATTCTGTGGTATGCAGAGAAACTTGCCCAAGTGTGCTCCCAGCTGTTTGCAGCCCCTTGTAAAATGGAGAATGTTTTAGTCTACCCCTCGACACTGAACAAAAACAAGTTTACAACCTCCAGCTTTCTGCTTCCCCACTGCAGCTGCTGCCCTCTCTTGCAACCGATTATGTCACATGAGAGTAACAGACTTTGTTTTTGGGTTTTACATTCTTGTTTTTATTTTTACATCTTTAATAGCAGAGTCTTACAGATAATCACACTTAAACTAAGGTAAACAAAAAGAAGGGCATACCCAAAAAGCTAGGACTACTAGTATAATTATATTGAAACAAATGTTTACCTCTATATGATGCATTTCATTGTGACACGGGATATTCAGACAGGAAATAATGCATAGATAGACTTTTTGATTTTGTCAATCAAGATTTGATTCGACTGTGAAATTGCGAGTTACAAAATGTGCCAATTCTGCCATTGAGGCAGTTGAATAAGACTAGTCATTAAGCTTGGCTTTTTAATGGCATTTTAACTGAATTTTCCACCTTATCTTAGTAGCACTAAACATCTTAGAACTTTTATACATAAACAACATGTAAATTCTTACAGACGTTGGTGAGAAATGAAAACCATTTTCTAGAAGAAAACCTAGATTTGTACAGAACAAAATGAATTAATGTAGAAAAGTACACTTTTGTGACACCCATTAAAAAACACTTTTAATTAAACTCACCCATGTATGCTCAAGTAACTTAAGGTTTTTGTGTGTGTAAGGTGCTGACTGATGCTGGTGTAAGGCGCAGGGCCATGTGTATGCTATGCACTATACATCAGAGGCTAAAAGGAGACAGAGAGCTGGATGCCAGGCTCACGATGCTTGAGGACAGACTCCACACGGCATAGTGCCTCAGGCTGCACATAAACACCTGAACGTGCCCAAACGCGGACATGTGGTAAGCAGTTTATTAGGACAAGGAGTCCTGGCATGGCACCGTTCTACATTGAAAGCCTGGGCTGTTGAAAGTGACATTTATATGCTGAGCACAGCCGCTGGTTTTATTTTGAAAGCCAGAGATGATGTGTGATGACATATCAGGCCAAAAAAAAAAAAAAGAACACATAAGGAAATCAGTTAAAAAGGTCCTCAGTTCAGGAAAATATGTACACAGGTTATGAAATTATTAAAAATTTATTTAAAAAAAATTATATTCAGAATCCATGCTTCTGTCGTGTAGGTAAATGTACTTTGTTTTTGCTGTTGAACTCAGGAGACAAGCGTGCCGTCCTGTTTCTCTGCAATGAGGGAGCTCACATGATCTGAATCACATCCTTTTCCATGTCTGACACAAAAATGATTCTGATTGAATTTGTTTTCTAATCCAATCTAATGACATATTCACAAGATAATACATGTGGACTGACGCATCACCAAAATTGGACATGTATGCAGGACACACCTTTTCTTAAAACTGTTTTTATTTGTTTGCATGACTTAAAACCAGAAGCTTGTTTACTAAATGCATGTCAGTAGTGAGGCCAGTATTTGCTTTTAGCTAATATGCAGAACTCTGATATTTAGTATTTTATCAAATATGAAAAAGCCAACTTTTTCATATTTGATGAAAAAGCTGGTGAAGGTGATTTTATTTTGTGTCCTACAACAGCAATTTAACTGAAAACAAATAGGACCATATGTACTTCTGGCAATTGAAAAAAAACAAAAAAAACCCAAAACATTTAGAAGCACAACTTTGTGACCATATTTACACATATGAAAGAGCAGTGATATTTTATCTCCCAGTACAAAGATGTGGTTAAATCCAAAGGCCTCCAACACTGGTAGTCTCCCTGCTGGCCTAAGACTGTCAGCATAACCTTCCTGTATTATTTTTTTTCCTGCTCCGGTTTTTCTCTTTTTCAAAACCACCATTGAGTATAAGAAATATTAACCCAATGTGTTCTCCTGCACTAAAGCTGAAGTTTAATGAGAAGTACACTGCTATTCCACACGCCAAGTATACTTCCTTATACAGATAAGATGAGGTTATGATTACATAAAGCATACATATTGAACATTTCATTTTATTTCCAAAATACTTAACACAAGTTTAATATTATAAAAAAGAACAGTAGAATTGTCAGTGAAATCACAAAACTGGAAGCCACAATGCAAATAAGCACTATTGTGATATGAATAATTTCATTACCTAGTTGACATGGTGCTTACATAACGTAGCATATTGCATGTACACCAGTAGCATTACATATCCAGTGACAAATTAGAATTAAATACCACAAACTGACCTTTCAGTGTTTCCAAATAGTCATAACTAGAATATCAATGCTGAGGTAACATGTTTTGCATGAAAATATGTGTCATCTTGGCACGTTTGTAACACAGTTACCCTGTATTTGTTCCAGCACTTGCTGTAGTCTAGTGAAATTCCTCCAGCGGCGCAGAACAACATGCAGCACTGACTTTACAAAAAAATATTATTCATTGGTAACACTAACGTAAGAGTTCTACAATGATTCACTTGGTTGCCTTAAAAAAAGAAAAACGTTTTCTCAGTTGTCCTGTGTATATATATCTTTCTCTTTGAAAGAAAAGGTGGTGATTAGCTGTGGTGTCAAGTGCCTGTGTGCTGCTGTGGCTTTCCCTGAGCTGATTTCACACCCGGAAACCTGAGCCTGAAGTAGAGCATCTGCATCAGGTCCTGTTCAGAGACAAACAAGTAGATATGGATTTTAAATATGCATATAAACAAAGATGTGACTGACTTGAGGGGGTGCTGGGGGAAGACTAAAACGCATTCAGTAAATGAAACTTCTTTATCCATTTGGCCTACAACACAAGCCTAATGACTCTACTGGATTGCTGTTAGCAAACATGCACACTATTTGCATAAATATCTTGGAGCATCCCAGCTGGAGCCACCATGTGTCATCAGTACGTCTACAGTGCAGAAGGATGTTGTAGGTTCAGGGGTCTGTGGACCAGACTCCTGTTCCTGCTGAACTGAGCCAGTGTTTCTGCAGTACTGTAATCAGCTCAGTAGGCACGGGAGGCCAGGTCCATTTGGTGCTCTGCTCTCTCAACACAGTCTGTATGAGATCCATACACAAAACGTCAGACGGGACTAATTCGCTTCCACCAAAGATACTTAGCACTTCATTTCCCCTGGAATAGAACTTAATGATATTTTAAATACAGCCTGTGCCACTAATTCCATTTGTGCTAGCCTTCTGATGGTAATGCATCTTTAACCAGTTTCCAAATATAGACATTTATGGCCTAGCTTCTCCCGGACTTCATATTTATCTCCTATATCTGTCATGGCTTAGGCGACAGTGTGCTGGCAGAAAGGGCCGTTAGCTGTCCACTCACTAGACATGCTTCCTGTCTCCACTGCTGTCTTCTCTATTTTAAGCAGCTAGACTAAAAGTAGATCCGTATTTTGTTTAAGCCTAGCAATGCAGATGTTTCTGTCTCTTTGCACCTAAATGTTTCAGACTTCAAAAGCAACCTGCCTACAGCATTTGTCTGAATTCTACCCCATTCAAGGCAGGAAGACAGAGCAGACGTCATGTTGTGCAGCAGTGGTCGTAATTCTAAGTATCACATGGCAGAATGTGTTGTAGGAGGATGATGAGATGGAAGACTCC
The DNA here is from genome assembly GCA_033459395.1 of Hemibagrus guttatus. Taxonomy (NCBI): domain Eukaryota; kingdom Metazoa; phylum Chordata; class Actinopteri; order Siluriformes; family Bagridae; genus Hemibagrus; species Hemibagrus guttatus. The sequence goes on from JAUCMX010000007.1 coordinate 16,034,885, forward strand.
TGCACGCTGGATTCTCACTATGGTCGTAATTAGCTTGGTCTGTTGGTCTTTGGCCATCAGTAATAAAAGAAAAATATAATTTAGCCCTCAGCCGCTTGTCATCTCGCATACCAACCAGCTTCTTAGAGCAACAGTTTGGTATATGCTTATGCTTCAAATCAGCTTTAAAATGTGTAGGAATTTTTAAGCTCTGTACAGTAATAGAGTTTCTGATAACGGGATTCTGCCTGGTATATTGAAAACTTTTATGTCATGAAATTATTAAACAAAATAAAAAATTTGAATGCAGTGCTGTTGTGTTGATTTTCCAGACCTTTCCTGGGGCCTTTTTAATGCTCTCTTTCTTACTCATGTCCACTCTCTGGTGAAATCAGGTTCTCTGACAGGTTACAGGATTAATTATAAACACTTCACATCCTCTGCCACAGGAAGGGCAAACCATCTCCTGCTCTTTCATCTTATCATTCTCTGTCTCTCTCGGTTTCCTCTTTTTTTGTTAGTCATGCTCACATCAAGTGCAGAACTTAGCCACTGTGAACAAAGAGCTCAATCACTGTTCACCAATCAGCTAAGCTCTGCACCTGGCCTGAGAGAGTCTTCTCTGTGTGCATGGTTGCCTCTAAAACTGTCTACTTACTTTATCCATGGCCCACCTACCACCCTCTTGTGTTCGTCACGCCTTCTTTTATTTGTATTTCTTCAAACTGCAATGTTGTCTCTGGTTGCTGTGGCAGCTGTCCAGGCGGCGGTTGTGTGGTAATCCCTGGCAATGTGATTTTTATCTTAAGTCACAAATCAGCACGCCAGGAACCCACACAGCCCCCGACATGAAAGGAAAGAGCTGCGGATGCTCACACACACACACTTGCAATTGGCCACGCTTGGCTGAGCTGAGGTTATGGCCCTCATTAGCCACATTGAGATGCATTCCAGGGAAGAAAGCTCATACATACCTCTTACACTTGTCTTTTACTTTTTAAAGCCTGTACACCGATAGCAAACTATATGTATTGTATATGTGTTAATAGCATGGACAAAAATGTGGTAAAACCAAATAAATCAGCTTTAGGGAATCTATTTTAACTGAAAGGGAATTTATTTTGTTACTTTGAGAACTTAAGGTTCTATTTTTCATGTAGTTTTTCATATTAAGAGCACAACCAATGGCCCCATTTCTGTGCTCATAAACTAGGTGTAGTAGCACTACATGATTTATTCCACCACACACCTCAGAACAACAGGTGTCATCCACCATCAGCCTTCATCTCTCAAGGCACAGAGGATGAGTAACCCGAAGGCGCCTGGCAAGCAAATTAATGACAACAACCAAGACGTAGTCCGACAAAGACAAACGGGCCCAAAAGCAACCGCTGTGTCACAGGCCTAGGATGTTGGATAGCTGTTGCAGCCAGCATGATTTATCTGTGCTGCAGCTAGCAGAAATCCTCACAGCCTGAAAAAAACCCCACTCCTCCCTCGCCTTTTTTCCAAACACATAAAGCTGTCTCGCTGGTGGATAAAAGCGGGGCGACTACACCAGAAAGGTTGGCAGGAGATGGCTAATGGATTTATCTACCAGCCTATCAGGGCCCATAAGTCTTCCTTTCCCAGAGGCTGACAAGTATTTAGCAGCCCCTTCAAGCGAGGCCCAATGTGACATGCTGCTCGTTTAAACAGGATCATATCGATGCGTAAAGACACGGCAAGATAGGCGGCTTCAAAGCCATTATACTCCCTTTCTGCCCACAGTTCACACCATATGTCTCTGCTTCACAGCTCAGAAGGAAGCAACAAATACAAGACGGTAATGAGAAGCTTGGGAATTTCTCCCATGATGCTTCAGAGTCAAAAAAACATAATGAAACGGTGGACGGGCAAGTAGTGAGAACTGCTACAATCTCTTAAAGCCCTGTTGTGAAGCAAAGAAAACACTTGCAGACCCTTTTTTCCTCGATCCCCAGATCTGTTTAAGGAATGTGTTCCGAAATTATTCTTCTTACGGACAGAACTTGACAGGATTCCTGGAAGAGGGTGGAAGGTAGGCTGAAGCTCTTGGAGAATAGGCGTCGATGGTGGCCAAGGCACTGAGTGAACTCTTACAAAAGCCATAATATCAAACAAAACAATGGCCCATTTTAAGGCATGACACTGCACAATTTGGTGCACAGTGCTTTTCTTTCATTCACTAGTTTTCAGAAACATTCAATAGAATTGTGCTATACAGGATGTTTCCTTTTAGAGGAAATTAAACTTGGGTACAAAAACATGCATGTCCTGCCATAAAATCTTGCTGATAAAGTCAGGGGAGATAAAATGACCAAATTTTGGATTGTCCCATTTTAATAGATATGATCTCATTCAATTGTTTGTGTTCTTAAAGCAATATTATTATTAAGTGTACATGACAGCAGTTGCTACCATTTAAAGTTCAGGAAATTAAACATTACAAGGAAAGGAGCAATGGGCACAAGGTGGAGTTAAAAGGCTGAAAAAGAGCCCTACCATCTCCTTTCCTGAGCTAGAGAATCATTTCCTCCACAATCTTGCGTGCTGATTGGTCCATATCATCTCTGATGGCTGACAGGCAGCGTCTTGCTAATGCTTGCTGACGTCCGTCTTCCTGCAGCATCAGCTCGCCATACAGATACACCCCCATAGCCTACAACACACCACACACATGTATATTAACATATATCTGGATTCTACAGAGTTTGCCAAACAAAAGGTAATGCAGTCTTATTATATATTTCAAAAGCTGAGAGTATGAGTCATGACCTACCTGGTCATGAATGAGGAAGTGTTCAACATCTCTATATGCAGCTGCATATTTATGCTTGACTACCAGCTCACACCAGCGATGTTTCACCTACAGAAACACAGACATACAGTCAACAAAACACCTTACACGTGTTTAAAATCACATCAAGTTTGTGTTCTCATCAGTTTAAACAGAGACTCTTAACTTTGTGTGTGTGAGTGTGTGTGTGCACAACCCTTCTGGTGTATGAAAGGGAGCTCTGTTAGCTGTGCTGCTCGGAGAGATCACAGACTGGCTCTGTCCCTTTCCTCATTCTCATTCCTATTCTCATTCTCTCTCATTTCGCTGTCCCTAGAAGCCTGGTCAGCTCTCTGACCTCACAAAATCCTCCCCCAACCACCACCTGACCCACTACCTCTCACTCACATTCCACACTGAAGCTGTTTTTTCCCTACTTCCAGTCTTGCCTCTCTGATCACAGTAAGCAAGAGATAAAAGCCTGACCACAAAATGACAAATCTGTCATTTACATTATTTCTGCTTTTCCTTTGAGAAAGTGAAAACATCTTGAATATAGTCAAATCTAGAAATAATCTTGTATTTCCTGTTAAGATTACAATAAACCAATGTACAGCACGCTTAAGAAACCTATTTCAAGACGTTTTCAGTGTAAACATTTATTACTAGAAAGAAAGGATCTGTTAGTAAAGTAAGAAAATCTAAAGCTTGAAATGAGTAAAAGCAACTCATTTTTTAATAAGAAAATAAGATATTTTTTCAGAGGCATGAATTTCTTATGTTTTAGCAACATAGCTGTGTTTGTCTGATACTGGGAAAAAGCATGCTGCAATAAATCCTTCAGGAAAGCACGAGAAGTAACTAGAATGACTTATTACTATCTTTCCTCAGTGTTAGAAACTAGATATCCACTTCATAAAACTCTCATTAATGTTGAAGTTTAGCTTTTAAATGATAAAGACTAGTCTTTTAAATCTTTACTGACTGAACTTTAGACACTGACTTCCATTATATAAGCGAAATTAAATAAGCTGGTCATTTGCTCTTGTCTCAGTACAGGGAAATGTGTCAACCAAATTCTTAGCTGTTGTAATTCCACACATGCTGCAGATACGGCGGAAAAACACTGGAATATTCCATTTCGTCAATTTCTCCATGAAATGCAACAGCATCCAATCTGCTCTTATATCTTGTTATACTTCTTTGGCAATAGTTTAATATAACCTTTTAAAGTGTTTTCAGAGAATAAAACTGTAGTGTTTAAGCTGTGAATGTGTACCGTGCATGACCTGCGTGCGTACATGTGTGTGTGTGTGTGTGTGTGTGTGTGTGTGTGTGGAGATTTTCCATCATGCCTGCTCTCTCCTGTGAGATGAGGCCACTCTGCTGTGGAGTGGCACTGTGCTGATAACTTCTACTTCCTGTCTACTGCTGATTTACCTCCACAACCATATACAGACACATTAACCTGCTGGAGGCCAGCCAACTCCCTCATCTTCCTGTAATCCCTCTCTCATGCTCATACTCATGTCCACACCAGCCTTTTTTCCTACTTTGCATTTTTGGTGGACATTAAGGATCTTAATTGACACAGGCAAAGTTGTGTATTCTGTATTACTGTGAATTAAACACCACCACCACCACCACCACCAACAGCAACGTCTCTCGCGTTGCCCGTTCCATTCTGTGCATGAGTGTTTACATATTTATGGCATGTACATCTTTACTTTTCTTGTATATACAATAAATGTACAGATATTTCTCCTACTTTCATGCACAGTCTCCTCTGAAAGTATCGGCACAGCGAGGCCAGTTCTGTTGTTTGTGCCCTACATTGAAGACATTTGATATAACTGAATTTCTGCTTTCATTTCCTGATAGTTGATGAACGAATAAGATAAACAGATAAATCTTGAAGTAAATAACGTAATATTTGTTTGCATATCCCATGCTTGCAACAGCTGTATCAAGCTATTCCTGATTGAATTCAATCGATTTCTCTGTAAATTGAAAAAACGTTTCTGTAAACCTCTGAATTCATTCGTAATGAGTGACATCATCAATACAGATTAGTGTTTCTGTTCTAAAAGCAGCCATGCAAACCCGAGCCATGCCACCACCACCACTACATGCTTCACAGATGAGCCTGAACAGTATGTTTTGGATCATGAGCAAATCCTTTCTTCCTCTATAGTTTAGCATTTTCATCACTTTGGTAGAGGTTAATTTTGGTTCCAGAAATTTTGTGGCTCATCTCTGCATTTCTCCAATCCAATCCGGCCGTCTGAGTCTTACTGCTGATTTTGCGTCTTGGAGCATGTCCTCTACATTTCTTCTCTAAAGGTCTTTATGTGGGTTTATAATTTTTAACAACTAATGAAGCTTTTAAATCTTTAAAGAATCAATCTAACAGGACGCATCTGGGAAATACCACTTACAGGGTCTGATATTTTTGGATCACTTGATAAATATTGTGAATATCTTGAAATGTGAGCTCAAACCCAAATGTTTTCAGTTATGTGTGTGGTGTGTGTGTGGGAGAGAGAGAGAGAGAGAGACACTGTGTTGTTTGGAATGTGGGTAAATAAAATCGGAAGGAAGGAGTGTGTGAAAGAGCATGAAGGTGTCGAGCAGAGTTTAATGATTAATGAGCTGCGAGGGTGACAGAATGTTTAGCTTCATGCTGAAGATGTGAAAACTCTGGAAGATGTTAGGAAATGGAATCATTGCACATCTTACACACACACACACAGAGTGTGCAGGAGAGCAGCAGTAAAAGCACTTTTAACGCTGGACTGCATACAGAAGAGTGAGGCCAGGCAGGGTCATTTCCTAGAGAAAACACCAAGCTGTAATTATCAGAACACATCCACCAGGCACACACTGGGAGTAACACACAAGCCACATGCTTGTGTGTGTGTGTGTGTGTGTGTGTGTGTGTGTGTGTGTGTCTAGACACTGGGAGAGGGGAAAAAAGGAAGCAGGAAAGTGAGAAGAGAATGGTTTACTCCTACTGTCCTGACCTGATGATACTGACAAGTATAACACTCAGAAGAAAAAAGGTGGAGAGAGAGTGTGTGCGAGACATTCTGTACTTTCACTCTGATTACTTCCTGTCTCAGCAGTCTGTCCAATCACTTCAGCAAAAACACGGGGTAGAGACTACAGGCACAGAGGATCGTCATTTGCTGAGCTGTGTCTATGTCTAGGACAGAGAAGATAATGCATTAGCATTATTTGAGAACGTGTGTGAGATGATGTGTGCATGCCGATGAGCGCTTGGAGTAATAAACTGTGGAATGCCCGTGTAATTACTGAGTTTCCCCTGAGACTTGGGCGCGGTAGGATGGGGTTGGGGCCAGCTGTTGTGCCTGGGGCTCTCCCCCAGAAACGTAACTTTGAGACCTGCTGCAGCTGCCAGGGGTGAGAGAGGAGACACACGCAACACCTACGCACAGGTACAACGTCCCAGGACACCGACGACCTGGAAACTTACATAAGATTTTCATACCTCTATTTTAGTCCTAGTTTGATTCTTTTACTACTTTAAAGTGGTACCAGGCTTTAGTCGTGATATTCTGAGTAGTTTTATTCCATGACAATAATTTACATTGTGCACATCTAAAACATTTCGAACAGAAGAAACTAAGCAATGTTGCAGCAGTTATAATAAAACAAGGATGTTGTATGATAAGGAGCTGACTGGTGGCTTGGAGTTGCTGCTGTGAACCTTGGCCCTTGTCAAACTCGCTCAAATCCTTACACTTGTCCATTTTTCCTGCTTCTAACACACCAACTTTGAGGACAAAATGTTCACTTGCTGCATAATATATCCCACCCACTAACAGGTGCCATGATGAGGAGATAATCAGTGTTATTCACTTCACCTCTCACTGCTCATAATGTTATGGCTGATCGGTGTATTCCACTACTTGCACGAATCAAAGAAATACTTTTTATTGAATATGTCAGTGTGGTGAATTTATGTTTAGTATCGAGTTGATAATGCAGTCTTACAAATTATTTGTTTCATATTTTCAGCAACATTTATTTTCTTGTTGTGCTGTACATTTATAAAATCCCTAATCAATACAAATTTTTATCAGTAATTGGGTTGAAAAATTGGTTTAGAAATAGGAATTACAAGATGCGATAAATCGAGTAACTATTGAATGAAACCTCTTGCAATTAAGAGATTATCTGATAGGAAAGGTCACAGACTGGTCTACTGCACGCGCACACACACACACATACACACACACACACACACACACACACACACACACACACACACACACACACAAACACACACACACACACACAACACACACACACACACACACACACACACACACACACACACACACACACACACACAGAGTATCCAGTGGATTTTTGAGGCTCTTTGGCGTGGCTCATATCAAATGCTCTTTTCCTGGCCGTGCTGACCGAGTGAACTTTGAGACGGCTCTTTGAAAGCAGCTGTGGGACAATGCGTTCTGTGTGCCTGACCAACAGATGGTACTCAAGCACAAACACGCACACACAGAAAAAGAATAGTCCACATGAAACAACACGCCATCATGCTAAAGCCCCACATCTCCCCCTATGCTCACACGCCATGCGCTGCATTCCTGAGAGTGAAGGGAAGAGTCGGGTTCTGAGAGATGTGTAGATTTCTGTGGGAAACTCGAGCACAGCCCAAAGATTCCATCAAGCTTAAGAGAAACTTGGGCTCAAGGACTTCATTAGTCAGGAGAACGAAAACTTGCCTGAGGGGGTAAATGGACCAAACTCTAAACTAAACTGTGACCCAGCTTTAAGTTGTGCCAATAACCCTTAGCCTTCAGCTCACCTTGTCACAAAGCATCACACTGAAAGCTAGAGCTGGCAGCCTGTGTGATCTACACAAGATTTACAGTCCCTTCAAACACAACATACTGCCCTGAAGCACAGTACAACTGAATCTGCTTCATGTTGAGACATTCTGGGTTATTGAACAGATCACAAACTAAACAGCGTCAGGGAAATGAAACTAATTTTCTGTGCATACATTTTCTCATAATTTCCCCCGCCTCATGCTGGGACGCTCGGTACTGACTACATGTTCCGAAAATGCTGACTGTTGGAAAATTTGAAGAAATGTCTCAATATTATTTGTCAATATGAAGAAAAATATGGTACGTTTTGAGCGCTGAGCACCACCCTGCCCTTGCAGCTAATAAAGTCCACACTAAAAGCCTACATTACCTCAGTGTGGCAATAAATGGCAGGCTGGAAAATTATGTCTGCTGGATAGAGAACAGCCATCATGCAGAAGTAGCAGGGAGGAAGAGGAGGAGGGAGGAAGGCAGAATGAGAGAAGGAAGGATGAGAGGAAATAGTGAGAGGGGGAGTGGTAAGTAATAACCCAATTTATTTTTAGAGAGCCTTTTGTTTTTCCTGGAAGGTTCGGCTGAAAACCTGCCCATTGGCTCCGGGCTGAAACGAGCTGTGGTAGTCTGGGACTCACTGTGCTTACCACCTCCTATCACTTTCCATCTGTTAGCCTTCTAAAAGTGCTCCATTACAAAAGAACAGGGCTGGTGGCTTACTGCTGATCTGCCAGATTTCACTCCCGTAAAGAACCTGGCCTGCTCTGAATGGAGCAGAATCACCGACTAACCTAACTGGCTGCAGGAAAGTGTAACCAAATCACAGATTAAATACTGGAAAGGTTAGAGTGCAGCTACAGTCATTTCCAGACTTATTGTGGTTTTGTTAAATAAATAATATGTTTTTTGAGAGGGATTATTTATTTTCTTAAAATAAATTATGTCCAGTTTGATTTCTCTCCGATTTTCAGCATCATATTGAGCTGATTAACCACAAAGATAATTGTGGAGCAGTCACACAACCGAATGGTCTGAAACGCAGATCTGGTGGAGATTGTTATGCCTAAAATGGAAATGTTGTTTTTCAAGATGTATCTGTGAAATGTGCTCTTGCGCTTAAGTCAGCTGTGGTTTTTTCTACTTTTGCTTCAACAAAAATGGAATGACTTTATGTTTATATAGTGATGTCTACCTTTCAAATATTTACAAACGGTCAAGCGGAAAAAACTTGGAGCATTTTAGGTCTGAAAATTAAGTATGATTAGTTGCTCAGTTCAGGAACGTCACTAAATAGTGATCTAAAAAAGATAGGGCATTGTTTTTTTCCCTGTTATTTGAGAACATAAAGGTAGCACTGTGAGCCTGTAAGCAGCTCTACCAAGAGCTGTGTGGAAACAGCAAGAAATATTTCAGAGGTGAGTTGCTCGAACTCAGAAGGCCTCATTATGCCAGGTTATGCTGCAGGTGAGGCAGAGGAGTAATGGGATTAAATGAATAGAATGTGATTAAGGTAGCACCTTCAGCTGCTCAGTGTCGTGTTTGTGAGATGATGTAGCATGTCCTCGAAGAATACAACAAACACTATGCCTGAGATGAGATCGAAAATTCATACACTACTCAACATGTCTTTTAGGACCATTAAAAGAATGGATAGAATAATACTAAGTTTAATAATGCCCATGAAATGACTCCTCCAAATGAAAGCGCATTTACCCTTACTTAAAAAGGCAAGAATTTATGAACATGAATAAGCAATTTGGTAAACAAGATCTGACACCCAAATCCAAAGCTTTCTGACTAGTTCTGAAATATTTTGGAGCCAAAGACCCCTTTAATTTCCAAGTAAATATCACTCACCCCCACACAGTATAGATTTATATCATTATAAATCTCTCTCTCTCTCTCTCTCTCTCTCTCTCTCTCTCGATAAAGCTCACTAGAATTAAAATATATTTTTATTCCTGAACTTTCCAAAAACATTAGTGCTCACAACAGAGCATATTAGGCTGAAGTTGACATTATTTATACTATTAATAAAGTGAATTGTTTTGGAATTATCAACATTTGGATTAAAAAGATTTAATTCAACTCAGCAGTCAGCTCAATAATAAATAACAAATAAACTTTGATAATGGATTAATATACATGAATAGATAGATACACTATATTGCCAAAAGTTTTGGGACACCCCTCCAAATCATTGAATTCAGGTGTTGTTTTTCAGGGGTTCAGCATACCAAGATATTTTGGACAATTTTATGCTCCAAACATTGTGGGAACAGTTTGGGGATGGCCCCTTCCTGTTCCAACATGACTGTGCACCAGTGCACAAAGCAAGGTCCATAAAGACATGGATGAGTGAGTTTGGTGTGGAGGAACTTCACCGGCCTGCACAGAATCCTGACCTCAACCCCATAGAACACCTTTGGGATGAATTAAAAGTGGAGACTGCAAAACTGGGACGTCTGCCTTTACATGCACATGAATTTAATATAGGCGCATGAAACCGTCCAAAATGTCTTGGTATGCTGAAGCATTAAGAGTTCCTTTCACTGGACCTAAGGGGCCAAGCCCAACCCCTGAATTCAATGATCTGGAGGGGTGTCCCAAAACTTTTGGCATTATAGTGTAGATAGATATACTGCAAATCATATTGCAACTAAAAGCTTCTGTTTGCTATGTCCGGTATTAATATCGGATGTGATCAGTGCAAAGCCATGGATCCTGTTTCATTATTTCACTGACCGAGCATCACACCGTACTGTATACACACATTTGAGCCAAATAACAAACAATTCATTCAGAGCCAGTCTATAAAAGAGGGGTTCAGTTCAATTCAGTTTTACTTGTATATCTGTAGACCTGAAGAACAGACAGTCTGCACATCAGGGGATTACCAGTGCAATAGGAAGTGTAAAGGAAAGCTGGTGTCTACGATGGGTCAGATGTCGTGTGTCTGTCCTTGTGTGTGTGGTGTGTGTGTTTTTTACCTCAGCATCCTGGTTGCGCAGTTTGTATGTCGTTTGCAGCAGGCTAAGACAGGACACACTCAGCTCTGCCTCTTCCAGAAAGAATTCCAACAGCAGGACCAGCTGCCACGGATTCAACTGAAAAAGAGCAAAAAACAAAAATTAAAAATTTGTTTATTTAAAAAAAAAACTTACATTATTAGTTTGCTACAATTTCAGTATAGCATTTTAATCAGATTGTTTTTTTTACCATAAACTGTAATGCAACTACAAAAATTTTTTTTTACAAAGCTAAAATTTCTGCAAAAATACAAAGATTTCACACAATTTCCTCCAGGTCTTATGAGCTCCACACTGCTGTAATCATACACTTTAATGAAAACACCACCAAAAAATGACTCAGCCATCATAAGCCCTAAATGGCATTAAAACCTAATCCGAATGAGCCTTGTGGCATTAGCAAAAAGTTACCCAGGAGATGTTCCTTTCCACTTTGAAGAGAATTAGAAAGCGGTGGGTTTGAGAAAGAGACAGGAAGTTGGATGACTGTTCTGTAGCCGCAGTGAAATGAAAACAGGTTTTGGGAAATAACAGGTTTATTAAAAAGAGCCAATGTATGAAACAGGAAAATCTTATTCCTGGGCTCTTCTTAAGATGCAAAGCAGGCATAATGGCTTATGAATTAGAGACAGGAGATGCAGAATTTATTAAAGCGCAGCTAAGAAATGTGTTGTGCATTGCATTGGTTTTAAAGTATGTAGAACAGGTGTTATAATACAGGTGAAAACACCCATGTCTATGACCAACTGAATCTGTCTCATGTGTACAGATAGTAAAGAATAAAATTGGAAAGAAAAAGAAAAAAACATGCAGCAGAAATCAGTGTGTATGTCAGCAGTAAAAACACACTAAGCTGATGCATGCCTATGGATGAAGAAGTGAGTGTTCTGCGTAAGGCTCAAAGAGAAAAAGTGAGTCTATCTGAACCTGGGTAAAATCTAGCAGCACAAGAAGCAGGGCCACACGGGGTGGGAGAAAGAGGAATGAAGCCAGCTGAATGATGTGGAAGAAGATGGAGGAAACAGAATATACAGAGAACAAGGGAGGGATAAATAGGAACATGCAGAGTGAGAGAGAGAGACTGATGTGGTGGGAGATGGGTGGTGGCAGGCCTGCTATTATTACCCCATTATCACATCAGGATCTGTACAGCACTGATGCACAGCCTCCTCCCTCACCATGCCACTTCCCTTTCTCTCCAAGGCCAAGCCCAGCTCTCTCTCTCTCTCTCTCTCTCTCTCTCTCTCTCTCTCTCTCTCTCTCTTCTTCACACATTTACCTTTATTCAGTTGCCAGATATCTTTATCCAAAGTGACTTTGACTTGAGACAAGACACAATTCAAGCATACAGCTGAACAATTCAAGGTTAAACTCGCAATCTTCTGGTTACTAGTTTTGAACCTTTACTACTCATTACTGGTTTTGAATCTTATCTAGTTTACCCTAGAATGTCTGGGACCTTTCCAATGACTTCATCTTTCTTCTTTGTACACCCCAAACAAGAACAGGCACATTCTCACTTTAGTAAAATGTATTATCCAAACAAAAGCGCTCATCTCTGCAATCAGAAACACACCTCACCCAGCTCATCTTCTGCTGCGTACTATTTTGCAGAAAATCCTTCCCTAAAATGGTTAGGAAATGTTGGGTTGCACCCCGCCTAAGTAAAAAATGTGCTATATTTGTCCACATTACTGAAAGAGGGAACTATTTTAACCGTACTAAGGCCATTTGAGGACTCAAAAAAGTGCCACATGGACAAAAGCCTCTCAATGTGTCAGTGCAAGTCACATAAAACCAAAATTACAGTAACCTGACCATGAGAGACTTGAGGAATAGAGTCACAGGGTCCTTTCATCCTTGTGAAGACTTAATTTGCTGCAGGAAAAAAAGCATCTAACTTTCGGGCTGATAGTCAAGTATGTCTCCTTAGTCTCCACGTCTTATTGCCAGTGTTAAGCAGCATTCCCAGGGCCACCCATGCCCATCGGATCTGGTGCTGCCTTTGAAAGATGAGAAGAATTTAAAGTCATAAAAGAAGTGAGTGTAGAGAGTGTGCCTCCTCCACACTCAATTGGCCTCAGGGAAAGGCAACTAAACCCTTCCCACCTTGAGGATCAAACAAGCCGAACTGCTGCCCAATTTTGATAAATCTCAATTTCAGTTCAGGGAGATGAGAAATGACAGCATGGATTATTAGAGATCCGAGAGAAAATACACTAGTATAATGCATCAGCGAGTATAAAAGCCACGGTTTTCCATCACCAGAATGCCACACTGAGATTCAGGGAAGAGCTTTTCTACTCAGTGGTGATCTTTCAAAGGTCTCTTGCAGACTTGGGTTTAGTTTTAAGGATAAAAGGCAGATGTGGGTGTTAATAGCATGTGGGATTTTAGTGCTTGACTGTGTGTGACATGAGGATGAGCATAACAAAAGGTCTCACAATGAAATTTCATGATAAAGAAGAGTCCAAAGAGCAGAACGCAAAATACACTCAAAGTGATAAGCAAAGAAATAAGATTATATTGAGCAAGAACTTTGAAAGGATTATGGATAAATACTCCTTAACTGTACACACCCAAACTATGTCCACATGCATACACTTGTTGCAAAAATACATGACTTGATCAAAACCACTTTAAAACACACCCTTACCAAGCTAGCATGGTCTAAGCACACTGCATACTGTACTGAAACCTCTGAAACCAGCCACTCCACACGTGTATGTGCTCAAGTCCAAGCCTATGTTTGCTTTTCCGCTGACTTTTTCATTCCTCCCCACATGAAAGGCCGTGCTCATGCCATGCTCATTAAAGCCACGGAAAAGTTAGCAGCATGCAAATAAACATGCAGCAAAGCTTAATAAAAAAGGATGGACTTTTCAACTCGTTTATTCTGGCTGACTCCCTCTCAGACACACCGCATTCTTTGTTGCTAGGTTTGTGGTGATCAATCTAAGTGCTGATTAATTTCCCCAACCAACTTTAATGAGACCTCTTGAGCCAAACAGGGATAGAAAACAGAGCAAGAGAAGCTGTTGTCAATTCATCCTGTGTCTGATTACACCTCTCTGAAAGGTGGGGGCAGCCGATCCTCGCAGGCAATGTGGCAAATAAAAAAAGGCAGGGTGACTCACTGTGCTGAGCTTATGTTTCTGCCTATGGAAAGTGAAAGAGAATGACACATACACTCTCAAACACATCGAGCCACACCCTGCCACTGAGACTTACCCACATGCCACAAGCATATCATCACTGGGATTCGGTTAGAACATTACACCAGTAAAGACTGCCGAGATGCTCTTCGCTAATGGCTCAATGGATTCTATCATGTTGTCTCTGTCCGAAAGTCTGGTGCTAAGAAAAACTACAATTCATACATTTCCAATGCTTTTTTTTTTGTTCAGAGAGCTTTTTTATCCTAAGAAAATCCATCAGTGCCCCATGGATGAGGAGAAGGTGGGGTTTCTCACATGCAGGCCATTTTAAAATTGTAAATGCATGGAGGAGTTTCTGTCATCTTTCATCAACTGAAGCGCGTTTGAACGGCTGATTGAAAATGGCAAACTTGGGGAATTCTTGCAGTATATATCTGGAACAATAGTTTTCTGACATGCCGGCGTAGGTTTAGTCAAAATGAGTGACAGTTGTGAACGCAATAACTCAGGAAATCAATGACATTCTCCGCAAAAACAGGAAAAATAACAAAGATGCCAGCACTCATACTTTTCCACCTTTTGTCTACTCACTCACTACAGAATAATGAATGTGTGCGTTTCTTTTACATGTCATGTTATTATTCAGGTCACAACTGACTAAACAGCAGAGCTCAGAATGGCTGTGTGAAACAAACAGGACGTGACTATATTGGGATTGGACATCATTTCTTTAAATATTTGGAGGTTTGGATAAATGTTCAAGGCTCTAGTGTTAGGCTCAAGGCTCTCATGTTTTCAGAACATGGCAGCAAGAACGCATCAGTTCTACTAAGGCTGTTTAAATGTTTATGCTATAGAAACTAAAATTAAAATAATTAAGGAAGGCACCGAGGGATGAAGACAGAATCAGAATGACTTTTTTAATCAGAAAAGTAAATTTGGCATGGAGAGGTTTGGGATTAGCCACAGATTAGCCTCCATTTCTCCCACTGGCACTTTCTGACAGGTGACACGTTCACACACTGGATAGCAGGCCAAACTAGGGCAATACCACCCAGAGACTCTTCTTATGATCGGTCTAGTCCATTTAGTTTTAATGATTAATGTCCAGTTATCAAATGTCATGACAGACTGAGTCATTTGATTACATTTTGCTCATCAAAAATCTGATGAAGGCTGTCATTGTCACTACAGGTTAACAGGAGCTGTCATCAGGAATGAGGAGTTATATTCAGTCTCCAGATAGTTGTGGCCAATTTGGACTGTACAAATATAGGCTACAGTCAGGTTTGGATACAAAACTTTGGTCTGTCTAGACCAGATCAGTCTGGGGATACCCTGGCAATTGTTGGATAATGTTGGTGAAAACTTTAATAACATTCATAATAAAACATTATGTTAAACCTAATGACATATACCTAACAGATATATTCAGTATGGACAAGCTGAAAAGCTGCAGCAGTATCTTGCTTGTGTGATGACCACTTGACTACTTGGCTGTGTGACAGCTTGATGTGACTTTTGGCTCGGCTCACATCCCCAGTATGGAATTAGTGTACGAGTTTGAGTAAAGTCAGCTGTCCAGTAGCGTGTTGACTTGGACACTTCCCGGGACTTATGCATCCTGTCTTTGTCCATTTCTATAGCAACATAAGTGAACAAGAAGTCTTAAATCTGAAATTGTGCTTGTTTGTAGCACGTGGTAAAGACATCTGATGATTTCTCCTCTCATTGTATAAGCTGAAGCAAAGCCAAGAAGAACATTAGAAGTCACTGCAAAGCACTGAAACCTTTATCATCCGTTGGAAAGAATTAGTGGAAGGGATCACATGAGATGACCATGACTCATATCCTAACACAGCGAGTAGTGTTAAGAAGTGTAAAGCTGTTCTGAACTTGAAGAACACAAACGCATTGAAGAAAATAGAAAACGGCGCCAAGCTCTGATCGTAAAACCAGCACTAAATGGCAGTCGCAATGTTAGGAACTCGTCTGATGCTCCGATGTGAACAGCCCACAGACGGCTTTTGAAGGGTTGCCTTTTGTACGTGAACGGATTCTGTACGCAACCTTGGAAACGAACCCTGTACCTTTTTAAAAGCTCATCCTTCGTTTCTTTTCAGCTACCTTTCTCTCTGCAGAGGATCTGGGTTGTAGAATGCAAGTCTCTTGTCTCCCATTTCCCCTTTGCGGAAGAGACAAAGTCATAGTGACATTATTAAACAGGATAGAGTGATTTCTGTGGCGATTTTCCCGCACCAATGAGTTTTATTTGGTCAGACCACAGTCTCGTAAAACACGTGCAGCCCTGCACATAAAGCCCTGGCTTGGATTACACTAATTTCTCACTCTCCCTCTTTCTTCTTTTGTCTTTGTCGGATTTTTTTCCCAGCGATAAGTTGCCCCCAAGGCCAGACCTCTGAATGAGTCAATCCGTCTCCCAAAGAAATCCCCAGGAGAATTATAGGCTAGTAACCCAATATGGCTACTGCATGACATCAAGCAGTAATGAATTCATTGGTGCAGGTGGAGCTTTCCTTTCGATTTCAGCCAAGTCTTACCAATACGCTAGCTTCCCTGTGCACCACATGGGCATGTGGGACTTTACTGAATTATAGATCACATGTGGGTGGGATTGCCCTTTACCACATCATCATTGCCTACATGCTCCAAAAAGCCCTAGCAGTTTTGATAAAAAGAGCCTTGCTTGGGTTTTACTGGAACCTGTAAACAGATTTGATCTGATTCATGTGGATTTGTGTTTTCAAGGGAAAACACCTCAGTAAAATTCTACGAAATTGACTGAAAGTGTCACAGACCTTCCTGTACAGTTAAGTTAAAAGATGCTGAATCTTTTCCCACTGACCCTGAATGTGCCTCATCTGCCTTGTTCAGCCACTGCTGTTTGTAGCTCACAGGTCTGTTCTAAAGACAAGAGGGAGGAATACATCCATACTAGTCCATAATCAGGTCAGCTGCACCAGACAGCACATCGATGGAACGTCACTTAGTGAAACAGTTCCCTCTGATTTCAAAACATTAGCCTGTGCGTGTGCAGTGAAGAAAAAAAGACTTTCCTCCAGTGGAGAGAAATGAAGGCTAATGGAGGTGGATCATTAAGGGTTTAAAAAAAAAAAAAACACATGTAGAATGCTTTTTTGATTTCACGAGGGAGCCAAAAGCTTTTACTGACATCTATATGCAAGTTGATATAGCATGAGCCAGCATTATGTGAGCGTTCAATCATTCTGGCATAAAAGTTTATGCTTCAACTGAAGCATTTCTAAGAACAGATTGTATTGAACTTTGGGAAGTGTTTGTGGTTCTTCAGAACAGTCTAATGATCTTAGCTGTCCAGTAAACAACAGCAGGTGGCATGGAGAGTAAAAAGCAAGGATTAACAGGTTCAAGTAAACATTTTGTTGTCTGTATATATTATAGTATAGTAATGTATGTATATAATGGATGCACACTTCGATAGACATTAGAATTTTGCTATTTTTTCTTTGCCTCAACTGAGCAAGATTATACAGAATTGGGCCAAATAATGAGAAATTATTAGCCATTACTGGGATTTTCTCGGGATTCTGAAACAGAGATCCTCCTGCATCCAGTGAGCATCCAGTTTCATTTCAGGCAATAGTTTTTCAAAACTTTCTTGCTTCAAGTTTATTCTGACAAAAGCCTAGATCAGACTTCAGCCCAGACTGGATATCCACCTTTTGCAGTATACTGGCTGTTTTTGAAATGCCACATGCCCTCTTACCACTTAAAGAGCACCGTGAATGTAAAGCCTAAATAGTCATTAAAGCTACTTCTGATTAGTTTACACAGTTGTTGGCCGTGTACATTAATCAGACCTGGATTTCCACAAGTTAATTGCATGGCCTTTCTTCAGAACGCCGCAATCAAGCTGAATGTCAGTCTACATCGCAACACGCTACTCCCTCATATAGCCTCTTTGTAATTTCAAACACTGTATCTAATGAAGATTAACTATTGTTTGCATATACTCAAATGTGAGCATATCTGAAAGGTATTCCGCAACATACTTTTTCTGTCCTAATGTCAATTTCAGTAACTGCATTAGCAGACACTGCTTCAAACCAGAAGCAGACCACCAATTTTCATAAATGGAATCTATGATTTGCCCCAACCACAGATTAAGCTTCCAGAGCCTTCCAGATCCTGTATCCGGTCTAAAAGCCTCAGCCTGTTGAGTTAAAAGCAGAGCAATCAAGAGGTCTGTCTGTGAAATGTCCTGCAGCTGAGACAACAAACAGCATGGATATATAAGCACCAGATAATACACACGACAGATCTTTTAAGTCCACCTCCAGCTGTTCTAACTAGTAACATTACAATGACCTTGAATCATGTGACAAAGATGATTTTAGGTTGTCTATGATAACCGGCACTGGAAACAAGTTCCAAGATATCACTGATGTAATCAAATAAATCATTTGTAGCTGTAGTGTTTGTCTTGAATCATACTGGCAACAGGCAGTTAACAGAATGATGCTGTTTAACTGTATCACACTACACATGTCAAGCTGAAGAAGTTTCATTAATTTCTGCCAATCAACACCTCACCATGGACCACAGAGTGGGAGTGTGTCTCTCAAAGACATCTTTTATCCTCTGGAGGACTGAGGCGCAGAGAGAGAGAGAGAGAGAGAGAGAGAGAGAGAGAGAGAGGCAGAGAGAGAGGCAGAGAGAGAGAGAGAGAGAGAGAGAGAGAGAGAGAGAGAGAGGGGCAGAGAGAGAGAGAGAGATGTTGCTCTTAATACACAATGACACCGGCACATAAAGGACAGTTTTTGTGTCATGAAAGGGCCATTTGTGTCTAATATCACCAAAGCGGCTGACAAACATAAACAGCATGGAGCTGAGCTTTGAGAGGAGCATTGCATCAGCAAGGCCAGCTTAAGTGAAGGACGTTCAAAGCAAGAAAAGTTGGGTTGCAGGTGCTCAGAGCACACACATAAAAACAGCACAGACGTGCGAGTGCGTCTCTCAAATTATGATGGACTGGTGAACACGAAGGGGACGGACATACGGTGGACATCAAAGGAACAGACATATATCTTGCAAGGGACACCTGTTGAAAGTAGCTTTGATAATACCTGCTTAAAAGAGCATCAAAAAGGCTGTGACATGTATACGTACTAAGAGACAACGCACAAGGAGAGGCAAATAATCTGAAACAGAGCAGACCCAAACGGAACTGGCACACGTATCAGGGCCTGCACCAAAAAAAATCAGTTCTGCAGCTCTGGATGTCATCAACAAGGTTATTTACAGATGGCTTTTTAAGTTTTCAAGATGCTGTCTTGGCTTTTACATGCTAACAGTCTGGCCTGCTCTCACACAGGTCACATTCAGGTTGTTGCTCGGATAAAACTGTATTTAATCAAGCCAATTAATCTCATCACAGACATCAGCTGTAATCAGAATAATGTGAAGTGTGATTAAAAAAAAAAAAAAAGCTAATTTAGAACCAAGTAGGAATAAGGTGGATTATTGACAAAATGATAGAAATCAATATTCTCTACTTACTGTTCCAAAGAGATATATGTCTAACATCATGTACCACACTGAGACTTTAATATCACCCCAGAATATACAGACTGTGATTTGTATATAGCCCAGCCTGGTAGCCTCCTTATCAGACAGGCTTTTCAAAAAATAAAAATATGTTGCTTGAATTTCAAGCTCAAGTCAGGGTACATTGGCAAGATAGGGGCACAGTCTAAATAAACACGTGCAAATGCAGCCCCTTGAACAGGCCTCAGAGATTCAATCTCTGTTAAAAGCTTGCTTCACTCCGCCTGGCTGTCACCTCACTACACCCTAGCATGACGTGTTATGAGAATGAGCTGCAGTGCTTTGAAGATACATTGCAGATGGACTGCCGTTTCTTTAACCCTGCTCTTGAATCTGGATTAGGCCCAGGTCTGACAGAGGTATGCGGGATGGACTCAGCCCAGATCTCTCTCTCTCTCTCTCTCTCTCTCTCTCTCTCTCTCTCTCTCTCTATCTATCTATCTCTCTCTCTCTCTCACACACACACACACACTCTCTCCTTTCTGCCGCCACACTTGGCTGAACCTCCCGTCCAAAACAATCCTGAGAACAAAGGTAAAAGTGTGAAACTTGAACAAACACGCACGGTGACGCAAGACTTTCACTCACTCTGACACACACGTAATGTAAACATAGAACAGACCAACATCCAAGAATACATAATGAGTTCATGAATTAACATGGGAAGTGTAACTTGCAGATGCTGAAGAGAGTTTCCAGTTATGACCAGGTTTTAATACCAGTAAATCTATGCGACTCTCTGGAGATAGCTAAGAGGAACATTAAATCATACATCACCAAATTGTTTCTTATTATATGGAAGAAGCAGCAGTTACTCTCTAAGGAGATTAGAGAAGCCATACAGGCAGTGTGCAAAGACTCAACCACACACACTCACTGAGCCGCATGGCAGAGCATCCCACTGAGAGCCCTCTAACAAACACAAACTGTAAATTACGCTTCACTTTCACTGACTCTGTCTCAGGAGCCCAGCCTGGTAGCCGACAGCATTGCTTCTTTAACTTTTTTCTGCTGCCAGATGAATACTGCATAAGCTGAAAGATTACACTAAATGAACCGATTTTCTCCCAAGTGTGCTTCAGTAAGTTCATGCAAAATGAGCAGCGGAAGATAATACAGGAATGAAGGATAGTTTAATCCAGTCCTCATGATGAAGTTCATTTCTTTCTTTTTCATACGTCTCTGCTAGTTCCATGGTAAGGTCACAGAAAGAAGAAGGGACAAGTAGGAGGGAGGAGAAGGAGATAAAGAGATAGTACACCACACCTTGTCACAGCCTCTATCTGTTCTCTTCCATCTTCACGTTCTGATATCACTGCCTGTGCTGTATAGACTTACTGACCCTTATTCAGCAAAGTTGCATAGTCAAATCTGAGGGTAAAGCAAGTGTATGCAAATTCCACTATCAGTTTTCTTTTTTAATCAGTTTCATCTTTGGCATATCTGTACAATCAAATGTGTAGTTCATGAAGTGGATGAAAATACAGGCACAGCAATTTTACAAACTGAAAAAATGTTTGACTAATGTGTACAGCAAGAATAGAAAGTAGAGTAAGAAAAACGAAAAAGCACCTCAAATATAGCTAATGGGGTTTATATTCCATAACTGTCTTCATCTGCACCTCTTGCTGATCTTCACTGTATTATACTTATCCTTTCTTTCCTGGATTCGGGAACTGAATATGTCTCCTTTTTTTGCTCAATGTGGCAACACCTGCACAAAATAAGGTGGGTAAATTTCATGTAAATGAGATTTATTTGAGTGTAAACTGGATTGTTACCTAGGTATATGACATGTACATGGGACTGGCTGGCCAGTTGGCTGGACAGCTGAAGTCGATTGAATAAATGCGCTTAAATCACAGCTTGTTTTTATGATCCATGACAGCTGCATGAATCAGACACTTATATATTTTTGTGTCATACTGTGGCTCAAAGCTGCATTCTTTTCTACAAAACGTTGATGAATTGGTGAAACATTGAAGTGCTGGTGCTGGGTCATGTGTAGTCATAACCCATTAACACACTAGAAAAAAATTAACTACTGCTGAACTCTTATCAGGAGTGATTTATTTGATATTCACACACACTGCTAGAAAAAATGGGTTCTTTATGGGTTTTTTAGGATGCTGAAGATGTTATATGTTATTGGGTTCTAAGCTGAATCTTCAGGGTGCTACACGGAACATTATCATGAAATTTGGAATCGGACTGAGCTGAAACTAGAATAACAATCTTAATTTGTATATGTGGACATACATTTACTTGTGTGTTTTCTCCATGTTTTTTTTTGTGTGCAGACACTGCTGATTACATTTATCCATCTATCCCAGAATCCACTGAATAAGCCTTTCTGCTATTTCTGCCCAGACCAGCAATGCCCTCTCTCTCAGACCCCTGTGCATTTTAGACCCAAATAAAGTGCTGCCAAATCAATCTGATAAAGCCTGTTTTTTTGGTCCACTGGCAGAAGGCCTAAAATTCCTAATGTCATTTTTATCCAGTAAAATCTCTGCATTGTGGATTTGTACCCCATTTTAAACAGTTCAATCAATGAGGTGTTGTTGGAAGGCGTGTTTTTTAAGGTGATAAAAAAAAGTGTGTGTATATATATATATATATATATATATATATATATATATATATATATATATATATATATATATATATATATATATATATATATACACACACATACATACATACACATATATACACATACATATATATATATATATATATATATATATATATATATATATATATATATATATATATATCCACCGTATATATAGCATCAGCAGCAGTTTTTTTCCAAAAAGCAGCTGAATTTGATTTATTAATACTTTGTTTCAATGATGATTAACAGTCCCAGGAATGGGACGCAGATTAATTTGTGCATCATTCTGGGGCTCAAAGAAGCAGGACAAGCAAAGAGTGCACTGTCCAATAAACACTGAGATATGTCCGCATGCCCATTCACCCCCAGAGACGCATGGCTTCCGGAGAGGACTCAGAATGACGTATTTAAGAGCCTGCTGTTCAAGGAGTGTCAATCTATCTTTCCATCAAAACACACTGTACTTGTATCTGCAAGAGCATCCCTTGCAAAAGTAATGGATGAACAGCACAATATTACAGTGCGATATTTGACAATTTGATTCAAAAAAATATTGAATTTCAATAAGAGAGACGAGTAAAGTTGACACAAGGATAAACATTTCATTGCCAAATTGTGATGAAATTTTAGGGCAAGTCGGACTTTCTGTGTAGTCTTAAAGCAATCATCCGTGTTGAGTTCCGTACATTATGTGTTTCCTTTTGTGGGATTCAGTGAACTCCAAGTAAGCTGCCACACACATTTCCATATAAGTTCCCGTCATATTCATTTTTCTCCCACAGGAATTTCTTAGTTTACATTTTTTTTTTTTTTACTCCCACTGGAACAAAATCAGGGTTCATTAACATGGGTACAAATGCAGCAATCTTCAGCGGGGGTTGTTAAACTTTAGGTTTTATGTCATTAGGCAAGTTGTCAGGCTTTTGAACTATCACCACCCTCCTCTTTGGCACTTCAGTTGGCATTATCCATGATCTGACCATATGTTTATATTTCAACTGTGAAAATAAGCTACAAAAGATGTTTGTTTAGCTGTAACATGTTAGCTGTAATACGGCCTTGATTCCAAAGTCCAACCACATGACTAATAAATGTAATTATCAAAGCGTGAACTCTATATTTACTGAACGCTCTGTGCTTTGGCTCCATATGTAGGACCCTGAGTCCTTAATTAAAAAGAGTTAACAAGTTTTCAAAACACAGGAATGATGTGTCTCTGAACAAACCATCAAATTTGGCACCATCTGAGCCTTTTTTCTTTTTTTACAGTAAACAGTAAGAACAATACTGAGAATGAGCTTTAGCTTCACTTACTTAAATCACATGCAGAGTTAAATAGCATTTCTAGAGCAATCACAATTTCCCCGTTGAAAGGGAATTACCGCAGTTGAAACAGTCCCAAATTGATCCATCATTGCAACAATGGGGAAAGAAAAGCCTTCAGAAAAGGTTTAGATTCATGTTTTTTCCCCAATAATACCTAGCTCTCTCAGACCCAGTGGTACCAGACACATACATTAAAGGGATGGCTATCACCACTTTTGGCTTTACAAGTTTATTCCCATAGACCCTCCAAGATGGAGAGGGAGGTGTGGTGGAGAAGTAGAGCACAGCGCAAGTTTAATAGCATCAGAGTCGTCTGTGGGAGTCGCCTTCTCCTTCGCTCATTACCAAAAAACACAGCCCTTACTCTCTCCATCTGACAGATGTTTTCAAGTAGTGCTAAGTAGGGAAAGAACGTATGGCTGAGTTCACAGAGCATAGGTTCTTTTTTTTATGTGGGAGCACTGATTTCATTTCCCCAGCAGACGAGGCCCCTTCAGATGGGCTAGACATCAGGGGGAAAAAACAGCAATTTGATTGACCACTATGGGCTACTGCACATTTATGAGGGAGCACTTACTCACAAATTGCTACTTTACTCGAAACCAGCTGGAGTTTCGGTGTTGAACGCCGGCGCAGGGAGGGGGCTAGCATGCATAATTGGTTAATGCTGTATGTGACTGTATATTTCCTGGCTGCTGCCTGATCCATTTGTGCGACAAAGACAAACACAGATGGGATCAAAATGATACCAAAATTTCTTTCTATTCCTTTCTTTTATCACTTTGAGGAAAGCAGTCAAATTAAAAGCTGCCTAAACCTCCAGCCTGAGTCCTGGAAAATTCAGAAAAAAGCTCAGGCATTGAGAGTGAGAGTCAGATTGGTGATGTGAGCCATTAAAGAACAGTGATTGGAATTGGACACCAGACAATTCCACACAGAGAAGACGCCAGACTAATTTGTGTTTCTGTCTCCCAGTATCAGTTTGGTCTTCAAGTGCCACTTTAAGCTGTAACTTACACAACAACACAACACAATGTCTATAGGTTACACAGGCATACACACAAGGGCAAGTGGACTTATGGTACTATATACTATTATACTAATTCTAATGTCAAATTATGTATGTAGTTAGTATTGTTAAATTGGACAGAAAGGTCCAGAAGAGAAGTGTTTACACTGGACTTTAGAAGAAAAGAGGAAACGGAATATCCAGATATCACTTTCTTACAGCAAATTAATTCCTATCTCTAATTTTTAATAATGCATTCATAAAGAGATTAAATAATGAAGCATCAGACTTTTAGCACTGATACAGATAGCTGAAAAATTAATCAAAGAAGAAAAAATCAGTAGAAAGCTTGGCGAAATCTTGCTTTGCTTCTTTAACTTATTATGCCTATGAGAGCATTTTTAAAGGTAGTAAATTATGATGTGCGTGTGGTTCTCTAGCGAGTGAGTCCATCCAAAGTAATATACATCCCATATTTCCTTCTACACACATGCATACATACACACACACGTATTCTATGTATTCTACGTACCTGTTAGGTTTCAATTCATGCAAAAATATGATAAGTGCTCTTGATTTTCAGCTTCTATAGCCTACATTATGATTTTTTTCAAATAATGATCAAATCTAACTAATTTAATGAACACATTTCCATTCTGCTAGTTGGAATTAATCATTCTGTTTAAATCCTATTAGTATTATCAAATATATATATTTGAAGACAAAATTGAAAAAAAGAGAGGACTTTAGCTGGTTAAATGATTGCATGCTGGCTAAAATCACTCGTATGT
This sequence comes from Hemibagrus guttatus, assembly GCA_033459395.1. Classification (NCBI taxonomy): domain Eukaryota; kingdom Metazoa; phylum Chordata; class Actinopteri; order Siluriformes; family Bagridae; genus Hemibagrus; species Hemibagrus guttatus. The sequence continues at coordinate 16,060,075 of JAUCMX010000007.1, forward strand.
GAGGAATGCTGAGTGTAATGTGCGTGTAATGTGTGTGTGCATAATAAAAAGCACATGACTTCATGGCATATTCTCTCCGGCATTTTTTCTCTCAGCAGCCCCTGCCCTTCACATGATCCTCTCTGTTTGATCAGAGTCTCTGGACCATTCTTAAACAAAATCGCACACACTGAAAACACTCGACATGCCTCATGCAAGCAAAAACGTGTTTCTTACACGTTTCTCCGTACTCGCGCACACACGCACACACACACTCACTCTATCTACAGTGTCCGTCTCAGTGCACATGTATCTCTGATGCTTTGGAGAGGAGCACAGGGGCCGTATGTCCATTTCCTCTCCTCTTCATAAATCAGATTTAGCCACTCAGACAAGAGGAAAACAGACGTGAGGCAGAGATGGGGGGAGGAAAGCAGATTTACTGGATATATGTTCCTGCAGCAAAAGGGCAGCAAAAACAAACAACCAAAATATACAACATGCAGTGTACAAACATAACATCAAATACCAAGCGTCACAAAAGACATCTCAGGCAACAAGTGCAAACTGTAATGAATAAAGCACCATGAAATAGGAGTTCCTTCAATTCAGCAGCTCTGTTTGCAAGCCTTCATCTGTCCTGTGTGTCATATTCCATACTTATCTACTATTCCAGACAATTCGAGTAACAATACTAAGCTGACTTCTTTGTTCACGCTGATATATATATATATATATAAAATTAATGTACTAAAATGACACAGATGTATGCTATGATGTTTGTAGAACAAATTATGTAGTGGTAAATACAGCCCCAAATGAGGATGAAATTCCTTTCTGAGCATGGATCCTCTCAAGGTTTCTTCCTCATATCGTCTCAGGGAGTTTTTCCTTGTCACCGTTACCTCAGACTTGCTTATTAGGGATAAATAGTAACTTAACTTTAGACTTTTTTCCCCCTATGTTTCTATACTTCTTTAAAGCTGCTTTGAGACCATGTCCATTGTTAAAAGTGCTATACAAATAAATTGAATTGATTTGAATACTGTTCAACTTTGTTATGATGTAGTGTTTTCAGCACTGGAAATTTCATTTCACTAAATACAATCATTTTTTCCCCCAAGTTTGCCCAGTCTTGATATTAAATGATATAAATGTGCAAAATAAATATACCATAAACCGTTTAAAGGAGCAAAATGAACACATTAACTCATTACCATCATCTGTATTTGTTTTGTGCTCAGAATATTCATATGTTATCTCTATTTGTCTTTAAACTGAAAGTGGGTGTGGTTTTAAAGGGGTGGGCTGCTGAGAAGAAGTCGTCAAGTCAATAGGCTTATTTTCATATTGCTTATAAGTCATTTTTTACTCAAAATATTTTCAAAACAAACAGTTGCAGAACATCATTTTATTCAACTCCTGAACAGCTGCTCAGTTTCATAATCATGTCTCATGTGACTGGGGTACTTTTAAAACATAATCCAAAATCAAAAAACTGCTATTTATAGTTGACCACAACAGCCAAGTAATAAAATTTTACCAAAGATATTTAAATAGTATAGTCCTGTGGGATTCCAGATCCGATGAAAATCTCTTATCTCAACAAGATGTCCTATGGTTGATGTACAATGAACTTTGTTGGCAAACAATCTAAAAATAAATAAATCATAATTTAAAAAAAAATAAGAATACTGCACCTAATATTTGTATCTGTATTCGTTCAGAATCTACGGTTTCATCGGAATAATACATTTTGTGTTCTGTTACAGCTATAGTCTACACACTGCAGGTAAAAACTGCACTGACAGAATAGACAAAACCAGCATGACAAAAGCAGTGATTTAATTTGTGATGTGTTGTCTTTTGCTTTCTATTTTCACATTTTAATTCTTAATCAAACACACATTAAATTGCAAAATACACAAATACACAAGTCTGGTCAGCACTGAACACACTAAAGCTCCACCAAGTGCTTTTGTTTCCTCCATGTGTTATATTCACATTTAACAAGCCCTAATGTATTAACCCACTAAAAAGTATGGCCTATCTTACAGTTTAATCCTTAGTCAATACCTGTAAAATGTTTTAAGCGGTCATAGTATATGAACCTCGTGAGGTAATGATCAAGCCTTTCATGAGGTGTGTAGAGAGCAGGACTGGAACAAAGGATCCCTGCTGCATTTTACCTCCTACTAACCCTCAGTTTATTATTCAAGAACTCAATAATACTCGAACGTTTAATGCTGAAACGAAGAATAAAAGCAAGTAGTGATGAATATACGTCTGGAGGCACAGACAGATTTTTTTAGTTAAAGGGGTTAAGGAAAGGAAAATAACTTGCACATAAAAAAAAGACACTTTTCATTCTCAGCCTTTTCGCTGTGTGAACTGAAAGCGATTTCACAAAATGTAAACCTCAAACGGATGAGGAGCTTCCTCTTTTATTTGGATTTCCAGTTATCCATTAGCTAATGGAACAGATAGAGCACACACTATCAAACAGAAAACTGATGACTTAATGCTGATAGTGTTCACGTTCATTTTTATTTCATCCCATGCAGTGATGGAATAGGAGACATGAAAATGTCTGAAAGCTGAGATGATACTGGAGTCATACTCTCTCTTGCTCTCTCTCTCTCTCTCTCTCTCTCAAAATTAGCCAGTGCAGAGAAATGCTCTCCCTAATGTAGAAGAAAATGAAGCAAAATGAATCTCATTAGCACATAAGCGTACCTAATACACCACAGCCAACCTCCTTCACTACGTATTTCCGCTCATGCACACCCACTCACTAAAAGAGGCAATAAAACTCTACTCTTTTCCGGTGCAAACATTTCGTTTCACATTTAAATGACCCTGAGCTCAGTTTAGGGTTGGTCTGGGGTGTCTGGCCCTCAACAGTGCCAATTAGCAATGATGTAATTACTGCGGGGAATGGCTGTGTGCTGGGGCCTTGCGCTTTCCTCTGTTTAAGAGCAGACCCCAAACCTGATTTATGTACAGACAGGGGATGGGGCACTTGCTTTTGAAGTCTGTGAATAAGTAATATAAAATACACCTGGAGGACTCGGGGGCTCCCACCATCCTCTGCAGGCACTAAGAGGAAGGGGGGAGTAGTGTGCGTGTGCGTGTGTGTGTGAGGGTTCACTAGTGTTTCCTTTCAGGCTGGCTTTTATGGCAGCACTTCAAACAATCGCTCTTTCGTTCTCCCTCTCCCTCCACCCGGCCCATTGTACGGAGCCAACTAGACTGTAATTGGCCTTTCTTTCTTTTCATGGACCCCACCACCACCACCACCACCACCACCACCCTCTAACTCCATCCCAGCAAGCACGTCAAGCTGCCAGGTAGGTGCGAAGCCGATGTTGTTGTTTGTACATGACGTGTGTTGAGCGATTCAGAGCCATGAAGTAAAAACTCTCAAAATTCCCTCCCTGGAACCAAAAATTGAATGTTCTTTATTAAAATGACAGGATAGAAAATATACATGACCAAAACCTGAAATCATCCAAAACAAGTGCCATACATTTCAGTCATTTTCAAGTAAAGGGTGCAGATTTCTAGAAATTCCTGAAAGTTGAGTGTAACGTTTTTGACACAACCCAGTCAACAAGTCTCCTGTTGATGTTCCTTTCAAGTGTTTTACTGCTCACACAAGTTTGTAAAGAGGCATTGTGTTCTAGCACATTCTCTAGCCACACACACCCTCACACACAAAACCCTACCACCGATGTGACCAGACTCAGAAGACTCAGAACAGAAATGACCTCACTGCTGAAACTCGAATATGGCCCAATCAGAAACACACGCACAGACATACTTCAGATACTGAGGGGTAATGTATGAGGTAAAGCCGCTTACTATCAATTCCTATATAGCACTTACATCAATTCCTACTGTTTTCTGATACATCTACACATTGGTTACTCTTCCTTTCTTCTGAGTTTACTTGTGTGCATAACTATGTGTAATAGATTTGAGGGTTGAAAGTAAACACCAGACTCTAGCCTTATGCACACGCGCACATGCACACACACACGCAGCAACAGGCAGTACTGGCGAGGGCCATTTTAAACGCTTCCTCAGGAAAACAGAAAATGAGCTGAGTCACGGTTGTCCCATGATGTCATGCAGAATGACCAGCCAAGCCATTTCAGGACAAGTTTTCAAATCACTGATTGTCCTCGTCTGTCTTTTCCTGGCACTTCACTGCCAAGAAATATGGGCGAAAAACAATGCCCACCCCCATTTCCCTGTTCTGAGCCCTTCCTTAGCTCTTAACACCATCCACAAAGATCTGATAAAGTCACGCCACAACATTAAATAAAACAAAACAAAAAAACGTACTTGCAGACTCAAACACGTGAAAAGCCAAGCAGAGAAAAGACCAGTAGACTTAAAGGACAATTAGGTTTAAAAAAAAAAAAAAAAAAAAAAAGCAAACCAAAAAAACCGGTAAAACCAAATGAGGAGGTAGAAGAGGACAAGACAGAGGAGGATGTAAGGGTGACACAGGAGCTATTTAAAGCCAGCTTGGCGGGGTCTTACCTCTTTGAAGTTCACCTTGGGCCCTGCTCTCTTCCGCTTGGTGCCCTTTCGGGTGCCGCCACTGAGGTGCATCCATTTTACAACCTGCAGAGAAATAGAGTGAGAGACAGAAAGAGAAAAAGAATATGCAACAGATAATATGCTTCAGAGGGGAGAATAATGCATAACAATGTGTACAATGTTTTTTATGAGACAAAAGCGTTAGGGATCTTTCTCTCTCTCTCACACACACACACAGCCTCACTCAAATATGCAGCCTACAAGGCGTCTTAGCAATACTAGTGGAGCCACAGTACTCTCTGTATCTTTTAGAAACACACATACACACACAACTTGCAATCTTGGATTAAGGGTCAGCAATGTGATAATTTCATTTCATAATTCAATAAAACATATCATGATATTGAAGTTAGCTGACAAAGTAAAACAGAAAACCAAAAATATTTCTATTTTACATACCAAAATCACTTAACTCAGAAGAGGAGGGAAACATCAAGGTGTAACACTGGAGTCAGTCAGTACTGATATACGAGACGTATCACAATACAGATATTATATTATCATATTGCTAAACTCTATCGCTGCAAGTGCAACAGTCAGACTCAGAGACGAATGAAATAAACAAACACAGTCACAGACAATCTAATAAACAGGCACTCTCACACACAAATTAATACCATTCCATCAAGACTGAACACTTGATGAAGCGGCTAAATGTCTGCAGCACACACAGTTAAAAAAGCATCGGTTTTCAGTCTCCATTCCAAAATAGAATTGGAGTCTGTGATTTCGCCTCTCAGCCACTGAGTGATGCTCCAGCTACGACTAACCTCAAAACGGTCGTACATATATGATACAAGGGTCTCAAGAAAAGCACAATGAACCAAAGACTTCAACAAATCACACAGCTAAAAACTCCATTGCCACAAGTGCTGCATGAAATGTGAATTCTTCTGAGCAGTTTGCAAACTGGTAAACAGCTGTTTCACAGTACTGCTAAGAGCATGAGTTATCAGAATGGACTTACCTCCTCTGAGACTTGTGCGACTGGTGGAGAGTGTGACCACGTCGAGCTGGCTTCTCCAAGCCACTGGAGGAAAGGAAGAGAGGAGGAGAATGTTGAGTGGAAAGAAAAAGAGGCACAGAGGGACAGACAAGGAAAAATTCCCTCATTAACTTGAAATGGGGCGTCAGTTCCTCAGATCCACTCCTCCAGTCGTCCGGTCTGTCTCTCTTTCATTCTCTCTCTCCTTCCTTCAAGCTCTCACGCAAGCTGCACTTAACCTTATTACAGTCTGCTCTGCCAGTACACTGCTCTTCTCTCTCCCTCTCTCTCTTGCTCACACACACTCAGTGGGTGAGTGAGAAAAACCCAGCGGAGGAGAGACAGCAGAGAACAGGGGGAGGACAAGAGCGGAAAATGACAAGGGAAAAAGGGAGAAGGAAAAGACAAGCAGAGAAGAGAGATAATGAAGAGAGAGGGAGAGGTTGGAATAGGTGAGAAAGCAAAAGTGAGTGAGAAAAAGAAAGTGAGAAAGAGAGACAGAAAGAGACAGATATGTGGTAGCTGGTATCCAGTGAAAAAAGCCAGACGGCAGTAGCAGTTCACGTCTGGGAGAAGAACCTCATTGTAATCAAACACTGCTTTCTCCTATACAGCCTGGGGAGGAGCTATAGCACTCGCTTACTCTCCACCTCTCCACCTCTCTCTCTCTCTCTGTTTTACACACACACACACACACACACACACACACACACGTACAATTAAGCAACCTAATACCACTCAGACACACACACACACAAAAATTCATGGAACTTCTCTACTATAAAAGTGTGCTGCTCTATGCATTCTTATATTCATTAATATAGATTCTGGATATATCTGTGAAATAGTGTGCTTATATTTGTGTACATTTGTGTGTGTGTGTATACACAGAAGAACAGTGTGGACAAAAAATTAGGTGCTGGCAGATCCCACAGGTCAGTCTTCCCAAGCAGTGGTACAGTTAATGAGTCCTAAATTTAGGAGTATAGTATATATAAGTACATATACATATACATTCTTCTTCTTTCGGCTTTTCCCTTCAGGGGTCACCACAGCGAATCATCTCTCTCCACCTATCCCTATCTTCCGCATCCTCAACACTTGCACCCACTAGCTTCATATCCTCATTTATTCCATCCATATTCCTCCTCTTTGGCCTTCCTCTTTGCCTCCTGCCTGGCAGCTCCATGTCCAACATTCTCCTACCAATATACTCACTCTTCCTCCTATGAACATGTCCAAACCATCTTAATCTGGCCTCCCTAACTTTGTCCCCGAAACGTCCAACATAAGCTGTCCCTCTGATGTATTTGTTCCTAATCCTGTCCAACCTTGTCACTCCCAAAGAGAACCTCAACATATTCAGCTCTGCTAACTCTAGCTCTGACTCCTGTCTCTTCCTCAGTGACACTGTCTCTAAACCATACAGCATGGCTGGGCTCACCACTGTCCTGTACACCTTCCCCTTGATTCTCGCTGATATTTTCTGATCACACAGAACTCCCGACACCTTTCTCCACCCATTCCAACCTGCCTGCACTCGCTTCTTTACCTCTTTCCCACACTCTCCATTACTCTGGACTGTTGACCCCAAGTACTTAAACTCCTGTACCTTCTTCACCTCTTCACCCTGTAACCTTACTGTTCCACTTCCCTCCCTTTCATTCACACACATGTATTCAGTCTTACTACGACTGACTTTCATTCCCTTCTTCTCTCCAGCGCAAACCTCCACCTCTCCAGGTTTTCCTCCACCTGCTCCCTGCTCTCACTACAGATCACAATGTCATCTGCAAACATCATTGTCCAAGGAGACTCCTGTCTGACCTCCTCTGACAACTGGTCCATCCCCTATAGCAAACAGGAAGGGGCTCAGAGCCGATCCCTGATGCAGTCCCACCTCCACTTTGAACTCCTCTGTCTGACCTACAGCACACCTCACCACTGTCCTGCTCCTCTCATACATGTCCTGCACCACTCTGACATACTTCTCTGCTACTCCTGACTTCCTCATACAGTACCACAGCTCTTCTCTTGGCACCCTGTCATACGCTTTCTCCAAGTCTACAAACACTCAGTGCAACTCCCTCTGACCATCCCTATACTTCTCCATCAAAATTCTCAGAGCAAAAATTGCATCTGTTGCGCTCTTTCTGGGCATGAAGCTATACCCTACCTTCACTACTCTTTCCCATAGCTCCATTGTATGGCTCATCAACTTTATCCCCCTATAGTTGTTGCAACTCTGCACATCACCCTTATTCTTAAAGATCGGCACTAATACACTTCTTCTCCATTCCTCAGGCATCTTCTCACTCTCTAAAACCCTGTTAAACAAAATCTATCCTTAATAACTCTAACTTGCTACATACTTCCCATCTCGATCCCTCTGCCTAGCTAACCTGTACAGGTCCTTCTCTCCTTCTCTAGTGTCTAACCTAGTGTACAACTCGTCATATGCCTTCTGCTTGGCCTTAGACACCTCCCTCTTCACTCTGCGCTGTGACTCCTTGTATTCCTGTCTATTCTCTTCAGTCCTGTCCATGTCCCACTTCTTCTTGGCTAACCTCTTCCTCTGGATACTATCCTGAACTTCCTCATTCCACCACCAAGTCTCCTTATCTTCTTTCCTCCTTCCAGATGACACACCCAGCACCTTTCTCCCTGTCTCCCTGATCACTTCTGCTGTAGTTTCCCAGTCATCTGGCAGCACTACCTGACTACCCAGGGCCTGCCTCAAATTCTGTCTAAATTCCGCACAACATTCCTCCTCTTTTTTCAGCTTCCACCACTTGGTTTTCTACACACCACCATCCTATGCTGTCTGGCTACACTCTCTCCCACTACCACTTTACAGTCACTAATCTCTTTCAGATTGCCTCTTCTACATAGGATGTAGTCTACCTGTGTGCTCCTACCTCCACTCTTGTAAGTCACTCTATGCTCCTCCCTCTTCTGAAAATAAGTGTTAACCACAGCCATGTCCATCCTCTTAGCAAAGTCCACTACCATCTGTCCTTCTAGGTTCCTTTCCTTAACTCCAAACTTGCCCATCACCTCCTCATCACCTGTGTTCCCCTCACCAACATGTCCATTAAAATCTGCTCCTATCACCACTCTCTCACCCGTGGGAATACTCTCCATCACCTCATCTAATTCACTCCAGAATCTCTCTTTCTCCTCTAACTCACAACCTACCTGTGGGGCATAACCACTAACAACATTCAACATCACCCCTTCAATCTCTAACTTCAGACTATATATACACACATATATAAGTACATAGCATATTGCTTAATTCTCTATTTAAATACTCTCTATTTAAATATTCTTACTTTAAAATACTCAGAAAACACCAAATATACTTTTCTGTCCACAAGCTTCAGAATCTAGAAAGTTGTATGTCGACTGGTTATCCACATTCCACAGAGTGGGAGCAAATTGTGCATTGGTTTCCAATGTGGAAACTCTTTAACACAATGAGCTTTCGTCAGTGCGACATAATCAGTGGACCGCATCACATATTTATTGGAGATTTATGTCTGAAACAATTAATATTGATTAAGCAGAATGACCTGCTGAAAATGTCTTTGTTGGCTAATTAATATGCCAGTCTCCTCCTTCCTGTGAAAATTGGTGGGAATGTTTAATGAGGAAACGTACCAGACTCCAGCTAAAGCAATCAGGCTGACTTGCAAAACTACTTTTGACTTGTGACCTGACTTTGAATTGCGCATTTCTGTTCCAACCTGGAGTTTATGAGATGGAAAATCTTTACTGAATTTTGCATTGAAGTGTACATAGGCAGGTAAATCATTCTTCTTCAATTTAAAATAACCCTATTCAGGGCCTGGCTTGCTCTCAATCTGAATGGCAACGAACTCTCACAATTCTGTCTCTCACAATTCAATTCAACATGTATTACTATGACTCTTACTACTACAGCTATTATCAAAGCAAAAAAACGGAGAGTTCCTCTCTTACGTGACAAATAAGGTCTCTGACATATGAGTTGCAGTCAGTAACCAGCCTCATCTATCACTGCGTAAAGACCCCTGGCTTCTAGGACCTGCCAGTGGCTTCGGTCGTAACATCCCTTTTTCTTGTAACTACATACATTTCCTATTAGCTTCACTGTAGTTACTGAATAATAAACCATAGTAGTTACAGAACAATTTTAGGGCAAATGACAGAATAATAAGTAGAGGCATTTAGTGGTTGAGAACAGCCATGGCTAGGAAAATCCAATTCTGATGCCGATTAATGAATTGTAAGCTGCTAGTTGGAAAGCAGTTTCATAGTCAATATCAGTCCAAGTCCTTATGGCAAAATTCCCTGTCTTTAATTAGGATCTGCAGTGAAGAAGTAACTCCTGTGTTCCTGTGTTCATCTGTAGGTGTTTACACAAGCGCATGCTCGAGATATTTGCTGCACGTTTAGCGTACGATTCTAGAACGTGAAGCCAAGTGTGTTGCATCAATACCAATGCATTAATAACAATATCTTCCTACAACACTAAGTGTTGTGTTACACTAACAAGTAACCTGATAAACAACTTAAACATACAACCCAGAGTGAGGAATTCATTGACAGCAGCACACAGCAGGTTAGGCGAGGAAAAAAGTCTACAGGGAACACTAGGGAAGTGACAAAATCTCCAGCTCAGAATATTGTAGGATTGTATTATAGGTCATTATTGGATATTCAGACACACACTTTACAGAAACTATTTTCTGAAGTGAAACATAACCTGCTCATTTCCAATCTAAACTAGCTAGCAAATTAACTTTATTTAAAACCAACTTGCTAACTTAAATCAGTGATATTTAAACAGAGTTAAATAAGATATATAGAATATATATATATATATATATATATATATATATATATATATATATATTATATATATATATATATATATTCAATATATATATATATTCAATATATTATATATATATATATATATATATATATATATATATATATATATATATATATATATATATATATATATGTGGTTTATATTATTCAACATAAATAATATAATTATTCAATATAAATAATATATATAATTTCAGGACTGATATCAGTAATAAAACCATGGGCTGAAAAAAATGGTTTTGATGCAGTCCTAGTTGTGACTCTAGGCAGAAAAGCGAGTCAGTATGTGCAGATGTGTGCGATGGTATTTGTGTGAAGTGGAAGCATATTTGGAGAAAGGCAGTGTGCAGTCCAGAGCTCTTAGGCAGTAAACTGCTCCTGTTAACAAGAGATGGCTTGCATAGCTGTCTTATTGCTCTAATGGCAGCTCTCAGTATGGACATAGCCCATCCTTCAGGGTTCAATCACACAGCATGCCTGTAAAACACTGCCATTACCATAGCATTATCAACACACAAGCAGAAGAAGAGGCACTAAGCACTACGTTCCAGAAGCAGATATGCAAGCCCAAGCCATGACACCACCACTGTCCATCAGTGAACACTTGACTGGTGTTCTGGTTCTTACTACTGATGAGTGCTTGCATCTTCTGGTATGGTGTCTATATTTCAGGCAGTGGATTGTGATGCCTTCACCCTGCGTTTTGGTGGCTCTTGGTGATGTCACTGTTGTTTTTGGGTTTTTCTCCTGTTTAACATCTAACCCTAGCAACTTTTTTCTTTGGCTGACCTACATTTACATTTACATTTCTGGCATTTAGCAGACGCCCTTATCCAGAGCGACTTACATTTTCATCTCATTTTTTATACAATTGAGCATTTTTGGGGTTAAGGGCCTTGCTCAGGGCCCGGTGGACCTGGGATTCGAACACACAACCTTCCGATCAGTAGTCCAATGCCTTAACCACTAAGCTACCACATCCCTCACTCTTCGTGGTGTGGTTGTTGAAAAGTGTTTTTTCTGTTTCTGGAGATTCCAAATTGTTGTAATGGTTATGCCCACTGCTTATGCAATGGCTCTGACTTTCTGCTTTTTTCCAATACACATCTTTCTGGTCTTCAAGATGGTTGTATCCATTTTAACAACAAACACAGTCTTCCCAGGTAAAAACCCACCTCAAACCAAGAATAGATGTTCATAGTAGTTAATTGTTTAAAGGATAAATCTAACAGGACACACTTGTGTAAATGAAACACCTGTCAGGTACATGTTCCACTTAAAAAAAATGAGTGGGTTCAAACAAAAGATGTTACATACCATGTTACATATAGACGTTAATATCACAAAATGAAAGCTGAAATTTTCTTCTATTGTCTCATATTCATCTTTTGATCTCAAACCCAAATGTCTTCAGTGTATAGCAAACCTAAAAGAACTGGTCTTGAGGTTCCAGTACTTTCAGCAGGGACTGTACACACTCTCAGAACAGAAAGGTGAGAGAGACATTTATGGCTTCACACCGAACTGGGGAGGCATGCCTGACATTTGAATGAATGCCACTTTATTCCTCAACACACCTTTATGCATCCCGTTGGCTCCAACACCAGCTTACACACCTGCTGATATGAGGAGAAATCTCATTTTCTCTTGTAATTACAAATATTTGAATATAGCAGTCTATTCCGTAGTCCACTGGATGAGCAGTTTAATAAGGCCATGAGTGCACAACATGCCCACCGCAAAATCCCAACATGCTCACAAATACCCAGTGTCTATGGAAAAACGTTGAATGGAAAAAAGAGATCTATTTCTATCTCATTAGTCATTCTATGGGTGTGTGTCTCTTGTGCCTTGAGTGTGCACGAGAGAACGAGTGTTTATTGTGAAGCCAACTATTTCCTGCCATTATTTGTTTTGAGGCACGTTCAAGTACATGTTTTCAAGCTCACAGTAACAGCCTGAAATGGGGGAACTAGAGTTTAAATAATTAAACTGATTCTTGGGTACTGTTAAATGCTGTTTTATGCAGCAGTCTATACCAAAGTATAGATTGCTGCATAAAACAAGGGAAATTTGAAATCTTCTGACCATGCTGATGATTTCCTATTTTGTGTTACTGAATTAAGAAAACAATGCCAAGTTTTTCAGTGTACACTCCTGTAAAGAAAGCATGCTCACGGTTTAAAAAGATAAACTGACCACCTGCTATGTTTAATGCTAACTTTTAACTAATTCATAATTTCACCCATGACATGATCCAGTGCTTCAGATAAGAACTCTATCAGATTAAGGTGCTATGTCCTCCAATGTCCTCAGTGCAAAACAACCTTTTCTTGAATGTCCATAATACCGATCTTGAAGGAATGCTACTATTAATTAATTAATTTAACAGTAACGTATTTCTGTATTCAATATTGGTCTCAAATGGCATTCCATAGATTTGTTGAGTGTATTTCCAGCCCAAAACATACATTTCAGTGCGACACATTTTGGTTAACATCTAAGTGAATAAACAGGAAGCTCTCGTGATCTTCACCACATGCCTGATATGAAGCACTCAACTGTGTGTCAACTTCAGTCACAGATTCCACAGCACTTACAGTAACAGAGATTCTCCTTTGCTGTAGAATTCAGCAGGAAAGACTGGGCACACCCCGCTGGGGGCTATGCATCAAGATTAATGCTGCAGCAGAAACATTATCTCAGCCTGGGATCAAGACAAATTTCCTCCCAAAGTGTTTAACAATCGTCAAATCCAATAATAACCTGAACGACTCGGAACAGAGACGATGAATCACATAAATGGATTACATTTGCCCTGGATGATTTCATAATCATCTGTATTAAGCGCTAATGGCATCGCTGTTAAAACAGGATAGAAAATAGAGTTAAAATTTGTGATGAAGGTATACCATTCCAGTCTTGAATAACACATTATATCTGCAAGGTTAAAAATGCAAAACGGTTAAAAAAAAAAAAAGAATTTTGAAAGCACTGAAGTATGAAGCAGATACGGGACTCAAACACGCAGTCTCAGCACTTGTGTAACAAGGTCTGCATTTGCTGAAGTTTACACTATCAGAGAACATTTAATCTTTCCTAATTAAGCAAAGAGCACAAAATGCATTGCGATGTTTGCTCTTTTGTTTCTTACCTTCGCAATTCCTGGTGTATCCAGCCAGTCTGAGTAAATAGCTTCAAGAGTGAGGCCTTGACTGAAGAAAAGAAAAAAAAAAGAGAGAAGCAGAAAAGCAGTAGATGTGAATGAAAATAAAACTTTCCTTTGATGTGATTCAGTGCAAAAATTCTTTCAATAAAAATGCCATACATAATCATACTACAGGAGACATACACATGATGTTTTTGACTACGGATATATAGAAGTGAAACCTTATTTCCCGTTGTAATTCAAGCCAGACTTTCTTTCAGAAATGGAAAACTTGTTAGCTTGCAGAAGCACACCTGCACATATAACCAACTAATGGATTGTGCCAGGCAGGTATTAGAGCTGATCTTGTCTACAAGGCAGCAATCAACATACATTTAGACTGGATGGAAAAGATGGAAATGTTCTTCTCCCCAAGTGAAAGTCAGGAATTAGAAGAAACACACACACACAGCATATATTTGAGAAAACAGTAGACAGTCCTGCAGCAGACCGATAGAGTTGGCATGGATATTACTCTGCTTAGGGATATTTTGATGAGTTCATCTTGGCTCTTTGAATCGGGGCATGTACACACATGTCTACTTGCCCTTATCAAAAATAAAATCCTCACTCATACTGAAAAATCATTAACAATAGTCTGAAAGTTAGTAGTAGTATTGCAAACTGACAAACTAGCAGAACTAAAAACCCAAATCCAATCCTAACCCTAAACTCTTTAAGACATGGAAAAATCTTTATCTGGGATTTTTTTAAAACTATCATTGCACTATTGTAAGGGGGGGGACGGTGGCTTAGTGGTTAGCACGTTTGCCTCACACCACACACGTGTGTGTGGAGTTTGCATGTTCTCCCCATGTCATTTCCAACCTCACCGTGCCTCGGGGGTTTCCTCCCCCAGTCCAAAGACATGCGTGGTAGGTTGATTGGCATCTCTAAATTGTCCGTAGTGTGTGATTGCGTGAGTGTGTGTGTGCCCTGCGATGGGTTGGCACTCCGTCCAGGGTGTATCCTGCCTTGATGCCCAATGACGCCTGAGATAGGCACGGGCTCCCCGTGACCCGAGTATAGTTCGGATAAGCGGTAGACAATGAATGAATGGATGAATGTACTATTGTACCAAGTCATCGTGTACATTTCAGCCTCTGAGCAGCAGAATCTACTGCACTTATTAACTGTGTTCCATTTCCTTTCATTGTAACTGATTATTCTTCAATGACGAGGACATAGACCTGATGAGCATCGGGGCAAAACACAACAAAGTCAAAAGACAAATAAAGAGGATTTGATTTGAGAAACAGGCTAAAGTTCGAAAGAATGCATTGGGCGAAGGAAAACAGGCAGATTAAACAAAGGACAAAGGGAATAAATGTGAAAACTGTTGCATGCTGTTGTTTTTTTTTTGTTTTGTTTTTTTCGAATAATAAAATCACCCTTTGTTTTGAATTTGGTCAGCAGAGGACTGAAATGGACAGTTCACTATGTGGAGGAGGAAGGATTTTGGCCTGAACCACCTGAACTGATAACCGAAAACAGAATGCAACAGCTGTTTGGACTCTGATGTGATGTTCCCCGGATGTTGCACCAGCCACAAAACACACAGATATGGCAGACTGCATGAAACTCACTGCATAATCAGAAAGGCCAGGGCAGATGAGGGAAAATGAATGGAGGCATTATTAGGAAAACAGTTTAAAACAGAAGGCAGTTTAAGGAAAAATACTACATGAATGACTAGCTTGTTAAGCTTTATAAATAAAAATGGCAACTATTTTTATTTACTACATGTTGTTTATGGTTGTGTATATGCTAAATGAAATGTGAATTTTGATTATGTCATTTCCAACCTCCGGGTGTTTAAGCTCTTTTTTTAGTATCAGTCTAACCATCTGTGGTGAGTGTGATGTATATTTACCGCTTCAGAACAGCAAAATACATAACTACATATGTTAGTTTTAACAAACTAATATATCTAAGCAAACACTTTTACATACAGTACAATTGCACATAAAGAAGTGCTACTTTTACTGTTTACTGTGGAAGCTGTGAGCAGCCATATTGATTTGATGTCACATGAGATGAGAAGACCTTCCCAACTTTCCAAGTAGGAATTCTTAATGGGGGTGTTTTGTCTTGTTTTTTTCTGGTCTGAGTTACAAGTTTTTTGCCAAATGTAAAAGTAGCCCTTGCTTTAACTCCACCTAAAGTGACCAATGCAGCAGTGCTTTAGTCCTATAGTCAGTCCAGCTCTCTCTCATCTCCTCATCTGTACACTCTTATCAAACAGCTAAATTTTTAAATCTTCAACTTTAATGCTAATAAAACTGGCAAAACTATTGTGCTTGTATTATGCTCATACTTCACCAGCTGAGCCAAGTCTCTGCTGCAACTCAACTGTGTACAGCGCATGTGTTGTAGAACTGCATTGCATTCTGGGACGTTACTGGAATAGTCTCACTGGAATAACATGTGTGATAAAAGAAGCAATTTGTTCTAGTTGTGAAATGCAGTTTTAACAGCTCTAGCTATATTCCCCCATGATAGCACACAGCATCAAACAATAAATTAGCACCAGACTCACTCTGCACATCACAGATATTTCAATAAAAGCCTATTTAATGTATTATAAGGAGGGGCTTTCTCCATGACAGAGTTATTCCTGTCAAATTACTCAATCATTTGACAGCTCTATTAAAAACCTTGTTTGCTGGTGCAGGTGAGACATTACACTATGCAGCAGTGTGAATGAGAGCTCAGATCACGCTCACCTTTTCAAAGCTGGGAATGTATCCAGAAACATCTGCAGGAAGTCCTATACAAAACAATCATAGAGAATCACAAATACAACTTACAGAACGCTTCATCTAAAATCACACTCACTGCTTTCCCCAACCTCCTCACCATCCTGCTAATGTGGCTCTCACAAAGTAGACAAAAGAAATTCAGTCTCTAATCCAATCCAATAAGCCAATGGGAGCCAAGTCCATTCTGGAAAGTCTTTCCTAAGTATTATAGCATGGGAGTAGCAATATATTTGGTATGTCATAAAACCGGAAGGAATGCAGACACGTACATTTTTTTACATGGTTTTGCTGTGATTGTAGGCTTTTGTATGTAAACATAAATTTTCAGTACCTGAGACAGAATAAGCTGGCCATGAAATCTTCTCACGAAATGTCTAAAGAAGCTCAAGAACTCCTCTTCACCCACTTTCTCAGCCAGGAACATCAATAGAAAGTAACCCTTTAAAACACATGATCAAAATTTTAAAAAAAAATTTTTTGTACAACAACAGCAACAAAAAATCAGTCCAAATGACTTTAAATATACTACAACCAACAACAAAATCCACACAGACTAAATCTATCATAGGTTAGATCTTGGATGTTGCACAGACTCAAATACCGTTTGCACACTCCAATGGCCTTTAGTTCATCAGCTCTTCATAGTTAGATTTTGTAGACTTACTTTGAGGTAGTGCACTTGCATGAATGTTTTTCCTGGGTTAAGGGCATGCTTCACGATGGAGGCTCCAGACTCACTGACCTCTCCTGTAGTGTCCTTATTGGGTCTGCAAAGCACGTAGGTACAGCACATTTAGCAGACTGACGGCTGTTAGAGAAAAAACGCTGCATTGCCTGAGGTCTGAGTGGGGTTACCCTGACAGCAGTAGGCATTAAAACTCACTTAACAGCCCAGTAAATGCCCCTGATATGCATGCATTTGCAAAAGATAGCAGGTCGAGCTCTGCTGGAGGCAGACACGGGTGCACAGGATCACCATAGAAACAAAGTTTACTGACAATTCCAAATAAGCAGACATATAAAAAGTTGAGCACTTGCTATCAGTTATAAATACATAGCTTTGAACAATGTTCTTTTGTATAACATACATCCTGTTTGGTTCATATGAAAGCCTGGGCAGCAGGCATAAAAGAATATCACACATAATATATGAACACAACAGTAGCCAATGCCTCTCCGTAACGTGTTTGCTGCCTGATTGTGCCCTCAGAGCTAATGACTGATAGAGTGTTTCCTTCCTGAGCAGACACTGGCAAATAAACAATGGTTGGAGCAGCAGCCATGACTGCATGTGTGATCATTACCCCAGTTTAAAAGCATCGATCGACATCAGGAGATTAACCGAGCTCGCCTATAAAGAGGCTCCTGCAATGCCGGCCCTGAAGGATCAATACACAGGCGCCGCTTGCCTGGGTCACGCTACTTTCTTATAAATCATCTTTTTTTTTTACTTCATGGATGAGGATAGAGGCAGCAGTGAAAAGAACAGAATACTTTTATTTTTTTTTTTTTTTTTTGTCATTGGCCAGCTGATGAACTGGAGTATTTGTTTAAACAAGAAAACCTCAACTCTGTGGCTATCAGCACCTTCTGGGGTGCTACAGTACATATTTAAAGCGGAGGTATGTCACTTGGGGCATTTAGAAATTCAGAAGAACTGTTATTGCAAGAAAATCAGTAAAGAACATATTGTATTGTGCGGATTAAGCTGATGATTTATAAATGGCAAGTCAACAAATATTACAAAAGTTACACTGAAAACTTCATGAAATAAATGTATACTGTTTATATAATTATTATAGGCAATACTGTAATCTTCTCACAAGTACCATGCTCATCATCTGTCGCTAAAACCATGACAACAATTCTCTATAACTCGGCATATAAATTGGCTGGAGGTCATATTGGTAGCTAATCATCGAATTATCTAATTATAAAATAACTATATAACTATCCAATTAAAAAATAAGTAAAATATCTTGCTCAAAAAAGCTTGTAAAAACACCAGCTCGAAAAACAAGTTGAACCTGACATCATCTATGGGGATGACATCACCACAGACATTTCTAGTCATTCTGATTACTAATTTGTATACCAGAAATACTTTTAAATTATACTTCTGACATGAGCCAAGTTATTAAAGAAAAATCTCAGACATTTGAGACTGCTGTGACCTTGATCCTGTTTGGATCAGTTCCAAAAGGTAAACCGTTCACCATATGGTCATACTGATAATTCCATATAAACTACTTGGTCTTGAGATACCGCAATAACAAGAACCTCAGACAGACACTTAGGATTACACACAGAGGGACGAATGGCAAAAATCTTAAACAGCCGAGAAGAAAACAGGCTGTGAGTTCCTGAACACGAGTGTGTATGTAACATCTCTGTATGAAAAAGAAGGAAAAAACTATTGAAGAAAATCTATTCCAGACATCTAACCTTGCTATGACCCTTGGATCAATTGCAAAATGTAATCAGTTGATTTGCTGGTTTCAATCCTACAAACATTTAACCAATTATTCTTGAGATATCGTGCTAATGAGGATCTTGGAAAGATGAACCACCTGAAACCATAATGCGGTGTTGTGAAGTAAATCTCTGACACCTTGCCATCATAGGTCAGACCCTGTCACTTTGCCCTTTTGTAATTTTTGAATCAGTGATAGCCACCAGAGTTATGGAGTGATATATTTTGTTGGCTTGTCTCTTTAAAGGACACTCGGAGGCTTGGAGCCACGCCTGGTATGTGGGAGTTCACAGTTCTGTAGCAGCCAAGAATGCCTTCGATCTTTGCAGGTACAGATCCACTCAGGTAAGGGAAATATGGCATTTTAAAACACACTTGCACGTCTGTGAGACATGTTTCAAAGGCTTTAGAACAAGCACTGGACTTCCTCCCTTTTTTTGGCCTCATTTATCGTAATGTCCTGATGATTACTAAGACCAAAAATCCCAAAAATAATACTTATTCACACTCACTCTACTCTTTTAATAACTCTGATCAGGTTTCTTCTTCTTTTAAAAAAGCAGCTTCCACTTTTTCTGGCCTCTTAGAGGAGAAAGTGATGGTGAGAGACAGTGAAGGAGAGGGAGAGAGGGAGTGCACAGAAGACTGGCATCCACTAACATTCAACTCAGCATCCATGAAGTGTCTGGGGGGAGAAGGAAACACTAGAACACTAGTGTTGCAGAAGCAAAACAACAACAGTGTGAACAGTGTGCTTTTCACCAGAGACCATGAATCAGTCAGCCATTAAAAATGATTTAAAAAAACCTTTACAACAGAAAGCTGTGTGTTGATTAAGAAAGCAAACTGGTCTTACAAGTCATAAATAAAACTAAGCTGTTTTCACACCTCTCACACTCTTGAGAGCTTGATTTTTTGTGAAATTGTATCTTTTCACTTGGCTCAAATGGCTTCATATTTCAACCTTTCTCAAATGTACTAAATAGTTTGCAAGTGAGGACGTTTCCTGAATGGTCTCCTTAAGGCTTCTTTTACCTCTGCATGTCAAACAAGCACATTCTTCTAAAGCAAATTTAGAAAACTATACATATGATTACCAATTAGCAGTGTTACCAGGTTGACAAATTTAGCCAAATATTTAATGTACAAAATCTGTCAAAATACAATATTTTTATGCTCATGGATTCTGGGACTATTATTAGATCTGGAATTTGGCTCATTCAATATAAATAAATAAACCAATAAATCCAAGTCTAAAGAGGTAAAAGTAATGTCATTGGGCCCACTCTGTCATAAAACCAAAGAGAGAGAGAGAGAGAGAGAGAGAGAGAGAGAGAGAGAGAGAGAGAGAGAGAGAGAGAGAGAGAGAGAAATAGGCATTCATCAAACACACAATACACGGTTTGCACATTGCAGTCTACGCTTCCATATGAATGGATGAACTGCTTCTAGTCATCAGACTGTGAAAATCAATGGAAATCATGTTCAATCTCTCACATTCAAAAACACTTCTTCTGGAGAAAAAAAGTTTCTTTAGAGTTCTTAATGTGTGCTGAAAAGTGTACAAAACACAGCAGGAACACAATGTACATTGTAAAGTATTGTATATTTACTTTGAGTTATTTTATTCACTATATCCATTCATACATACATTTTCTGTACTGCTTGTCCTAAACAGGGTCGTTGGGAACCTGGAGTCTAACCCAGGGGACTCAGCGCACAAGGCAAGAGACACACTGGATGGGGTGCCAATTGCACACAACCTCACACACCCATTCACACACTACAGACAATTTAGAGTCAGCCTACAGCACATGTCTTTGGAGGAAACCGGAGTACCCAGAGGAAATCTGCTAAGCACAGGAGAACATGCAAACTCCACACACAGGCAAATACTAATACACAAATAAATATAGTTTCAATGTTTTAGAGCCATAATTATCCACAAAAGTAGTTAATACTAGCCCAATGACTCACATCACATAAAATTAACATTATTATACACCACACACTTGTCACTCAACTGCTTTTACCTACTATTGCCAGTGAAATATAGAGTCCCACAAGGATCAGTTTTAGGACCTCTGCTTTTCTCAATATACATGCTTCCCTTAGGCAACATCATTACAAGGCATGGGATTAGTCTCCATTGTTATGCTGTCGATACGCAGTTATATATCTCATCAGAACCATATGAAATATCTAAATTGTCTAGATTAACAGAGTGTGTTAAAGATATTAAAGATTGGATAACTGATAATTTTCTATTACTAAATCCTGATAAGACAGCGATATTACTGATTGGTCCAAAAACCAGTACACAGAAGCTTTCACAATTCAACTTGTACTTAGAAGGATGTTCTATTACTACTAGCTCTACAGTGAAAGACCTGGGCGTAATATTAGACAGCAACTTGTCCTTTGAAAATCATATTTCCAATATTATTAAAACAGCCTTCTTCCACCTCAGAAATATTGTCAAGCTTACGAACATTTTATCTGTATCTGATGCAGAAAAACTAGTTCATGCATTCATGACCTCCAGACTGGATTATTGTAATGCATTACTAGGTGGTTGTCCTGCATCTTCAATAAACAAGCTACAGATAGTCCAAAATGCAGCCACCAGAGTCCTTACCAGGTCAAGGAAATATGATCATGCAACCCCAATATTGTCATCCCTGCACTGGCTACCTGTTAAGTTTAGAATCGATTATAAACTAGCACTACTTATGTACAAGACTCTAAATGGTTTAGCTCCCACGTATGTAGCCAGTTTTCTAACACGGTACAATCCATCACGCTCCTTAAGAGCTCAAAATTCTGGACTTCTGGTAATTCCCAGAATATCATAAAGTCTATAAAAGGGGATCGAGCGTTTTCGTATTTAGCTCCTAAACTTTGGAATAGTCTTCCTGACAGTGTTCAGGGCTCAGACACAGTCTCCAACTTCAAACGTAGACTAAAGACATATCTCTTTAGCCAGGCATACATTTAATACATCTGATGATCTTGTACTCCAATACATCTGATTAAATGCACATCATCATCTAGAGCCTGCTAATATTATGAACAGCAGCTACACTAATTACTTTCCACTTGTTTCCCTTCTTCTACCCATCCCGAGGCATATAGAGATTGTGCCAGCTCCAGTGGCATCCAGAGATGGACCAGCTCCAGCTGGGTTCTGCTTTCTGAGGACTGGAGTATTCAAAGCAACGCTGCCAGGCCAAAAACATTGTTCATGTCACACTCTTCAGTGTCACCCAAATGAGGATGGGTTCCCTTTTGAGTCTGGTTCCTCTCAAGGTTTCTTCCTAATACCATCTAAGGGAGTTTTTCCTTGCCACAGTTGCCTCAGTCACCTCAGGCTTGCTCACTAGGGATAATTTTGTCTAACATCTAGGACTGTTTGTTGTTTCTTATGTTCTGTAAAGCTGCTTTGAGACAATGCTCTTTGTTAAAAGCGCTATACAAATAAAATTGAATATCTAAACTGTTAAAGATTATTAGTAAAGTTATTCTAGATTTAAACCTCATTATAAAATTCATCTAAAGTTCAATAACTTAAACAGAGTAAATCCATCCTATCCATTTCCTGTACTGCTTATCCTACAAAGGGTCACATAGAACCTGGACTCTACCCCAGGCAACTTAAAGCACAGACACTCAACGGGGTGTCAACCCATCACAGGGCACATTTGAGATGCCTACAAGGCATGCACTGTTAACCCAAAAGTTGTTTCTATGCAGTTTGAGTAAATATCACTTTTTAAAAATTACTTAAACAGTATGACTATATGAGACAATCACTAGGTGTACTCAATTTTGTAAGTTTAACAAACGTAAACTATCATGTTTTACCTAGGGCCACACCCCTGTTTCAGCACTTTTCCAGGTTATGATTGGCTCAAGACTCAAAGACAAGTCTGGGCTTGTTTGTTGAAGGATTTGGAATTTTCTGGAATTTACCCTCTCCTTGGACGAATATGATTTCTGCCTGGAACTAATCTGCAGTAACATGCAGTTGAAAAAATGACATTTGCATTTTTCTGGTTTTCACAGTTTCTGACTATTTTAAACGACAGTTGACTGCAGTAAAGAAGACGCCGTTTTCTTGGTGAACTTGGTGAGTTGTTTTCTATGTTCAAGTACCCCAAATTAGAAACAATTGAAACTTTACAAGTTAGAAATATGTGTACATCTGAATGTGTGTAAATTTGAGGTTGACTCCAATACATACTGAGCATTTGAAAAAAGCATGATTTTTTTTATTTTTATTTTTATAGTAGCTCTCAACTTATGTTGTTTCACATAAGGTTTGGCAACAGTAGTTATAAATTTAAATTTTGTTGAACTTTTTTGGACCCTGAAGCTAATGTAATTTAATGAATAAAACAACTGATTTAACTTTGAAAAGATACATGCCCATTTTTAACATTAGTCTCATTTATTGCCCTACTGTTTTTTGTTCAAAGACACATTACAATGCTTTGGAAATGCAAGTACTGCCCTGTTATCTGTGAGAAGAGAGCAACTTTTTAAACATTATAGGCTAAAACATGGAACTTATGCAAGAACTGAGCCCTTGCGTCAGGATCAGGAAGTCTATCAGTGCACTCCATACTCATTTATCCTGCTTTCACACCAGAACCATGAAATCAACCGCAAACTGATTTGCAAATTACGTTTTGCTGTTTGTCATGTGAGTTTCTTAAAGAAGTATTCTTTGGTGTGGTTGATGGGTTGTGTACAAACTTGATGGAAGTCTTCAAGAGGAAGACAGGTCAGATTGCCCAGCAGCTACTACAACAAAGTTACTTAATATTGTTACTTAATATTGCCATTTTGCTGTATGTTTTGAATTATTTGGGAAGGTGGGTAATTACAATTAGCATTTATGAAGATGCTTCATTGAATTTAAGTTGATTTTAACTTGATTTGTCTGATAATGTGCCTTTCCTCTTACCAAGAGGTAATATATTATTGCATAAATTATGTAAAAATTCAAAGGGCCTTTTTACACAACATTACAAAAAATGTGTAAAAAAAAAACACAGTGAATTATAAAAAGCAAACTAAAAGACATAATAGCATATAGGTATATACAGACAAATTGCAGTTTACCAGAATATCCTCTTTATTGTCTTGTCTCTCACACAATGAAGAATCTTAATGATGGAGAATCCTTGGACATTCCAGTGGGAATTCTCTGCTATGAGGACAACGGAGCCACAAGCCCAGCATCACCACAACTGAACCCCTCAAGAGTGGGGATCATCCTAGAGGGCAGCCTTGTAATGGATGCACTCACCAACCTGCCTCAAGTTATGTGCCTCTTGTTTGGCTTTACCTATGCACTCCACTTGGAGTACCTGAATTGCATGAAAAACACTTTCATCTTCATTCAGCAGGTAATGCTAAACTTAGGTCGAAATAAGCTACCACCAAAGGTTTAAAATCTGAAGAATGATCTTGCAGTGTAAGACACTTTTATGATCATGGCACAATTGCAAATATTTTTGCAGTTGCTCATTTTGTAATATATGTTTCTTATGCTTCTTCTTGCAATATATCTAATCTATCCAGTATTGTTAGAAAGTTGCAGTTTGTGTATTTTGCAGGTGAAGCAGATTTACATACTTAAAAAAAAAAAGTCCTGTAAAACAGGGGATCCCAAATCCTGGTCCTCAAGGCCCAAAGTCCTGCTTGTTTTCCAACTACCATGCCTGATTGAACACACCCAATCCAGGTAATCAGCAGTGTGCAGGGCAGGGTTAGTTGGAAAACAAGCAGGGCAGTGGGACTTGAGGACCTGGTTTGGGAACCCCTGCTGTAAACAAAATGGTGTCATGTTGAATGTTGTAACATATTGCACCACTTAAAGTTTAAGGCAGCTATCATCCAAACTTCAAAAGCAGACAAATGAGCTTGGAGTGTAAGACACATTTGTGATGACTGCACAGTTGTTCTTAATGCTATCAGTGCCTGCTTTGTTGTGTGGCACAATTAGACTATTGTCTATATTGTATAGGGTATTTCAAAGTGATTGTGAGAGAAAATGTCTGCAGCAAAATGTAAGAATAGACTGTTGTACCTGGTGGTAAAAACACATTTTGGTCATTTAACTGATCTTACCGTTTAAAGCTGTTTAAAGCTTATTTTTGAAAACTGGTTATAGATCTTGTCGTTCATAAAGAGCATCACTATCAATAATATTTGTTGCTTTGTAATATGTTTTAAAAAAAATGTACTGCATTGTGTGGTCATTCACAAAAGAAAAAGCAAACTGAATTGGAATTTTCCTATCCCAATTATTTTAATACAAATATGGTTTTAATTGTATTTGACTTAAAATATAAAGTTCTGACTATTTTGCATTTAAGTTGACTCTACTTAAACAGTTAAATTTTTCTACTGTCGATTATTTAAAGCAATTAATTGTATATGACTTTAAATATTACGTTTGGACTGTTTTACATTTAAGTTGACTCTACTTAAACAAATTAATTTTTTCTGCTGCCGATTACTTAAACCATTTGAGGTAACCACTTGCCTCAAATGGTTTAAGTACAAATCAACTTATCCGGGTTTACAGTGTGTCTTTAGAGTGGAGCTCCCAGTATCCAGAAGAATAACCAAACTCCTTGCACACAGGGAGGGCAGAGATGGGAATAGAACCCCCAGCCCTGGAGATGCAAGGCAAACACTCTAACCACTTAGCCACCATGCCCCGTATACATGACCTGTCTACAAATGAACACTCATCACACTACTCAAACAAGGCTCATTATCAGCAAGTGTCTCATTGCATGGCTGAGTGAAGTGGCCTGGAGCTAAACATATTCAGGTTTGTATCATATGCAATTACTTTCCAAAAAATCCCCAAGCATTTGTTTTGATCCTAATGGAGGTCTGTAACATAACCTGTTTTTTTACACCTGGCAACAACTGGGCAATAATGCAAAAATATCGTATGATTGGATTGGATCACAACCCAGCTCGTTTTCAACTGCCTTAAAGGGTATTATATCCTTGGCCACATACCATGTCACTGATGTTTTTCCAGTATTTTCTCCTAAGGAGTGCCTTTTTCAAATGCATTTATTATCTTATCTTATTATCTATCATTATATTATTGTCTGTTTCGATGCTGCTTCAGGATGTGGAGCTGTGTCATCTGGCTTTAGGCATAAAATTTGAGCACTTTCTTAGTGACAAATCTTGCCTTTGAACAATTTCCAGACAACTTTTGTTTGCCGTGTCAATTATATAAAATCCAGCAGTTCCATCTAACTAATTTTGAATTTTTAGGCCCTGACCTACCCGTGTTTGTCAGCCATGCCACAGTGTTGCCATAGCGACTAGTGAATAAAGTCTGGTTCATAAAGAAAATTGGGGTGTCATGTCTGTGGAGACATTCACAATATAAAATCTTCATATCACCCATCACTGTTAAGACTATTAACAAGGAAATAATTTATCATTTAATACAGCTGAAGGCGTAGGTTCTGCTGGCTTCATCTAAAGCAACTTAAAACTGAGCTGAGTGCTTTTAGGATTGAACCCTCTGACCAGCAGCCAGCAGAATATGTTATAAAGCTAATATCTTTATTTGATGGGCATACTTTTTAAAAATTTTGTCACAAATCCATTCAGCTATTTTCTTTCTACCAGGACTTTTTTTGTAGCTAAGTACAAAGAATAGGGCATCTGGCAAGCACTACAATGCCAATGTGTTATACACTGTGAAAAAATGCAGTATATAGTGAGCATAGTAAAGATAGTAAAGATATTCCTGGTGGATATGTAAATAGCAAAAGGGTGTCTGGGATGATATAATTAAAAAACAACATCCTCCTTTTTTCTCACCTAGAGGTGATATTTCTCATTATTCAGCACATTCAAATGAACAGATTCTCAAATCATAAGGAATATGCCCCATTTTACTAATCTCATGCAAATCATTGTTTTAATAATGGACTTCTTTCTCCCCATTTCCTCCCCATTTCATTCATCTGTCAGTTCCCACCCACCAGCTATCTCTCACACAATCATACAACATCTACCACCTGGGAAAGGGAAGGGCTAGCATGTGCTTCCTCCAATACATAGCCAGCTACCTCATCTTACCAAACTGCTGCTTATGCTGTATCACAGAAGAAAGTGCCATCTGAGTAAATGAGATTGGAGACAGCCACAATTGGAAAGTGTGGCAATGACTGACAGAGGAAAAGTAAGTAAAGCCATCCTTTCCATTCAGACAACATGACCAACTTTTCTGTTTAGGTGTGCCAGCCACGGATAGCTGTGGCATTGTAGGAAAATCAAAGTTGCAATTTTATTGACAACAGGGTGAAAGCTGAATTGCATTTATTAATAGCTTTTAATTAAATAATTTATTTTATTTAATTAACTTCAGCTTTCCCTTGAACACTAGAATTCACACTACATATATTCATTTAATTTTAAAACAAATCTTGATCTTTAATATGGCAGAATCGTAAAGAATACTAAAGTTATGAAATTATTGTGGCATATGCATCTTTGCCACTTCCAAATGTGATTAAAATACAAAGCATTTACAGGACATATTTGTCTCTATTCTCACCTGTATTTAGCACTGTGACTAACATGGGTATTAATATAAGGTCAGAATGGAGTCTTCACCATAGACTAATTATTTATTATTATTATTACTAGTAGTAGTATAGTTTTTTAATGACTGTTAAGAGCTCTTTTATAAGCGTTAAGTTGCATTTCCACACTGACATCCAATGCCTTATAAGCAATTCTTGTCCCTGGCAGGAACACTGGTATATAAAGGCAGTTAGCATCACCTGCCTGTGCTGCATCCAAGTTTCTTATAATTATAGTCTATGTCTACTGGGAGCATGCTGGAACACCGGTTCAAAAATTACTCAATCATTTGTATATAAGCAGGCTTTAGGCATTCAGACAGGAATGAGGTGAATTCACCTTCCTACATGGGTCCTTTTTCCTTTTTTTATACATACCGGAGAGAAACTGAAAAAGTAAAAGTCTGAACATTTAATCCCAGAGTTTAAAGTCTGCTGAGCCAGGGGCCAATTCAGACATGTTTCCTCCTAGAGCGGTGGAATTCGTGTAAAGGTTTGCTCCTAAATACACACACACACAAAAACACACATGATAACTATCATAATTATTTAGCTGGAAATTGTGTTCATAAAGTTCATAAAAAAAGGAAAAAAAACAACAGAAACAACAGTACTGCAATATTTGAGACAACAAGCCTGTAATTTTTATCTGTGTCTTCTTATCTTAAAAAAAAGTCTCATGTATTGACAGGGAAACATAAACCTTACATAACACATCCAGCGCTGTTTAACAAAATATTTATGCAGTTTTGATAAATGGGGTTAACACGATTGCCTCACACATTCAGATTCATCTCCAGGGTTGGAGGTTCGATTCCTGCTTCTGCCATGTATGCGTGGAGTTTGCATGTTCTTCCTGTGCCTCAGGGATTTCCACCGACCGTACTACTTTCCTTCTCCAGTCCAAAGACATGCATTGAAGGTTGAGTGGCATCTCTAAATGGGTGTATGAGTATGTGTGCGATTGTGCCCTGCAATAGACTAGCAAGAAAACCCACAAGGACATGGGAAGAATATGCACAACCTCCACAAACACAGCAACTCAAGCTCAGGATCGATACAGAGGGCCTAGAGCTGTGAAACTGCAGCACTACCTGCTGTGCCACTGTACCATGATAGCATGATGTTTAATTAAACTTATATTTGCCATAGGCTCAGTGTACAAAATGCTTTTCCCTAAAAGAACTCCAATTTGGAAAGTTTTTTTTTTTTAAAGAAACAGATGCCAAAATAGATTGGTTTTTGGCTAAAACGATGCGGCCCCATAGTATGATGCTGCCACCACCATGCTTTCCCATAGTTATGGTGCTTTGTTTTTTCTAGCAAACATGTCTTTTAGAATTCCGTCCCATGGTCTAATCAGTCCATAAGACATTTTGCCATGATACCTTTCCACAATGAGATCAAGTACACTCTTTTTGCAGATCATGGCTTCAGCAGTGGAATAAAACCAAGAAGTGGTCAAGAATATCCTTAATCTTTAATATATATAATTTAGATTAATCAGAATCAATTAATTGAGGACATGTTTATGATAAGTACTTTTGAACTTGAATATGATGTGAATGTGCAGATTTTAAATCCAAATGTACACAGAATTTTATACATAGCTTTGCTCATCAGTGTTTGAGACGGTACTGTAGGTGTGTTTCCCCATTGCCAGGCACACACAGAAGAGCAAATATCGGTAGCCATGGCTGCCAGGTTTCAGCAAAGTTTCCAGACCAAATACCAACCCATCTCAACAAACAGCCCAAACTAGCCCAAAACAATTCAGCCACTGGAAAAGAGACATACATTTTTCTTCTTTTTCTGTGAGAAACAAAGTCACTCGAGTGCACCGCAATTTTGATGCACAGACATCATTCCCTTTTTTCACTC
Organism: Hemibagrus guttatus; assembly: GCA_033459395.1. Classification (NCBI taxonomy): domain Eukaryota; kingdom Metazoa; phylum Chordata; class Actinopteri; order Siluriformes; family Bagridae; genus Hemibagrus; species Hemibagrus guttatus. The sequence goes on from JAUCMX010000007.1 coordinate 16,089,494, forward strand.
TCCCAGTCTTTACAATAGAAATAGCTTGTAGATCACAGACACACTGTCTACACTGACACTAGATTTAATTCTGATTATTTCCTATAGAACATGAAGGCCACCGGCTACTTATAAACTATTACTTTCTGGTATATAAAACCTGATCCTGGCAACTCTGTCAATAACAGGAATTTCTATAAAGCATGAATGGGGCAGTGTGATTGGTGTCCCAATGGGCCTCTATTAATTAGTGCATTTTGCAGCTCCTATTTGACCACTAGGTGCAATAATAATAATATTAAATTAAATAATAAATAGGTGTGGAGCTAAATTGGGCCATGAGCATGACATTCTATGATGATCAAATCAATGGAATATCAGCTTATAGCTGCTAAATAGCAACATGTTTTAAACTGGGCTCTATTGAGTGGTTGATATATTTGCTATGGTCCTGCCTTACCTGTCCTACGGACGAGCTACTACTGATGCTTAAGAATAGCTTATTGCTGAAAACACTGACAGAAGGCTGTGCGGATGAACAGACAATTTAACAACTAACAGGCCACTTTTAACACTGGTGCTAAAACAACATACAATATCCATAATGCACCTCTAATAATGTGTATAATGTGCACTATATCTTTAAACATAGATAACAGTGGCTGCACTAACAATGAAGCCTTGACATCTACCATAATTTAAAAATGAGCCTGTATTTATGTCTGCATGTGTATAAGGGAGATTATCAGTAATGGGACTTCAGGTGGAGTAATAAACAGATATTTAGGGTGAGAGGTGATTTGTCAGACCTAAGGACCTGCAGCTCCTCTTCGGAGTTCTCTAATTCATCCTTCAGTCTTCTCCATCGCAGCAGAGCCTTCAGCTGCTTCTGCTCCTCATTGTCAGTGCTGCCTATTTGTGACTGTGTTTATGTATGTGTGAGAGAGTGAGAGAAGCAATAAAAATAATGAGATTTTCGTCACACAGGCAAAACCTAAATTAATTCTAAAGCTACACTATTGCTTTAAAGACACTCATACAGCCTATAATAGAAGCACCAGCTGTGAAAAGAGTATAAGGCAAATCCCACAGCTATATACAAGGCAAATCTGTGCAGTTGTCAGTAGCTGACTTCGCTGAGTGTATTAGAAGTATTCTATATATTTGATGGCATAAGTTTATTTATTTTGAGCAAACAATTGTGCCAAATTTAACAGCAACTGTTTGGATCAAAAAGTGACATTTTTCAGCACAATCCCTAGACTGAGTAATGAATAATGTCTATGAAGCAGAAAATCAGAGAGCAGCTGCAATTAATCTTGTCTGTAAATCCTGCTGTTTTGGGGTGCCCTTCTATCGCAACAGAATACAGTGAATATATCAGAACAGAACTGAAATTGTGACGCTACCAGAGAAGGCCAAAAAAAGCTGAGCTATGCAGAACATGCTATTGATTCTGCAGTGGTTCACATACCTGCTGGATTTGGGCCCAGAACACGTCTTCTAGGTATGTAGCAAACCCCTCGCTGATCCACTCCTCTGTCCAATCCCGCGCCCCGATGGCTAAACCAAACCAGGAGTGCGCAATCTCATGGCACAACCTTGTCCCACACAGGATTCTGTTACCCGCTAACACACTCTGTGACAGGAAGATGATATGCGGGCTGGAAAACACACACAGAGACAGACGTGAATACACTGGATTATCTTCAACAGTGATTTATGGTCAAAAGCTTTTATGGTTCGGGGCATTATCGGTAGTCAGGTTTGATGTCAAATCATTTATTTTTCTAATTCTTCATAGCAAAAACACAGAGGTCTAGGACAGAAATCCAAGTGTATCAAAATTGCAGTTCAAGATGCTTACATCAAGATTAGAACTCTAGTTGTTAAGTAGGTACAACACTGGAATAATTATTTACTTCTAAAATCTACAGTGGCTAAAGAGCTCTATCTGATTGGTGATAGTGTTAGCATTTTAGCCTTGACCTGTGTTGCTTTTTTTCCACTCAGCTATTCACCTGTTTGAAAGCCAAGTTACAACGTGAAATTCGTCTTGACTTTGCTCAGTATGCTGCTGGGAGAATGGTCAAGAATGCTTGTTTTTCTTTGGAATGAGTTTTTCTCATGAGATTCTGATGAGTTTTTCAGCTGACTGGCACTGCCAGTGATAACTAGTTAGCATTGATAGCATAGTTAGTTGCACAGGATAGTTATATACATTTCTATGAATTCGTCTAAAGTGTTGTGTTCAAACATTTGGATGAAGGAATTTCAAAGTGGGGGGGATTGAGGAAAAAAAACCCACATTTTTCATAGGAGCTTCAAATTTTAACAGTGAAATGCAACTGGTCTTTGTCTAAAGAACATTCTAAAGAAATGGGGTTTACAGGGGAAAAGTGTGAATATTTCTGATCTAAAGCATTATCAAAGTTTGCTATGTTTTCCTTTCAGAACAGACTGAGATACAGTGGAGTGAAGGGTCAACTGGGAGTGTCTATAAAAAGATGGACAGCAGGCCCATGTAAACACAGACAAGTCTTCTGGCCAGGAGAGCAGTCTTCCAAAAGGGGTGTTCTCAGCCACATAATATATTTGTGTTGATACCAAAGCTTAAATACTTTTTTTTATGATGTTAATATTTTCCATTTGTACGACAAAGGAAAAAATTGACTATTGCATCTTTAAAGATTTTACACTGAACTGAAATGAAAACTCTCTCTGATATGGGAAGTGATTTGTTGATCAAGCCCCAAAATCAACTCAGATCCAGTTTTGGCACGTTTACACACCATGGCGACCCCAAACCCACATCAAAGCGCTGGATTTTTCCTCTTCCGATCAGCCTATCATTAAGGAGGAGAAGCACAGAGTTCAAAAGATGCCTGTGGATTTTGGAAAAGCCTTTTGGACCGCACCCTTCTTTCTTGATCCTTCTGCATGTGTTAATATAGTTAAATTAAAGGACATACGTACTGAAACACTTCTGAGGCTGGTCAGTAGTTTAACCTCAAATACGACTTGGTAAGATACGGGCAAATGAAATGATGTCAAAAAATCAAAACAAATAGCTAGCATGAAAACCTCCACAGCTGACAGATAAGGCTCAGGGGTCTGGAATATCAGATGTTTATCTAAGCTCAAAGTCAGGAATCTGGTCATAAAAAAAAAAGTATACGCTACTGTTTGCTGTCTCCCTGCATATTACTGTGTGTGACCTTTTCAGCAGGGCTTCTAGAGTGTTCACCATACAATCAGAACATTGCTCTAAACGTCATTCTGGTGAGCAAGAGAAGCAACACCCATTTCTTTTGTGTCCTCCAGTCTTGGCTTGCCCACATAATGGTTTTCAAATGTAACACACGGTCAGTGGATACACAGTGCTTCTATTCAAATCACCAGTGCTTTATTATTTGAACTGGTAAAACCACCCAAGAGCTTTCCACACTCCCTCTGTTCAATTGCAAAATATATTCATATAGTGTCGGTCTCAAGGGATTTCTTTCCGCTCCACTGCACACAATGGCCTTGGCAAACCGGAGGATATCTTCACAAAACACTGGGCCTGACTAGCAGCAATACGTGGCACTCGTACCTTTCATTCATGCTGTTATGACGCTTTCAGTATTTCAGTACACTGCCCTTGATGGCCTAAAAGAAATTGCCAAAATAAATAAATAAATCCAAAGCAGAGGCTGGCTAAAATCCAATAGAATGCTCTCACCTGTTTTAAACCATGCAGCTGCTGTGATGACAGCACACACAAATGCCAACTGAATAACAAAAAAAAGCACAGTCAGAATAATAATTCTAACAGCAGGTACTTGTATCTGAAAGAGAAACCTTCACTGATTCATAAACGCTCTGAAGACGAGCAGGCCTATAATTTAACATAGCACCTCTAATCAAAAGTAAGACTGATATTTTTCATGTACAGTGAACGTGATATGAGCCACTGCAGCCAACCTGTTTTGATTACATGTAAGGAACATTTCCAGTCGCTGAAACAGCAGGCATCATGCGCTGGTTTTTTCTTCAGAGGCAAATCAGATTCAGATTTATGCATCAATCACTAAAGCACATGTTTCCATCAACAAATAAATGGTAAGTGAATTTAAAAACTACTCGGTGTGTCCTGCATACAAAACCTTGCTCATATTAAAATGATCTTGAAAAATTCAGGCCTTGTGAAGATAAACAGTAAAGACAGTGATGTTTATTCTGTACATGGTGTTTGTCCCTTGCACTGTGAACTGGATACAGTCAAAGTCAGGTTTGCAAATGGGCTTAGACTGACTGGACAAGTTGTTAAAACATTTCTTTATATATAATGACAACCATAGTGAAAAACAAATTCCGGTGGACAAGGGGAAAACGTTTCAGCTTTGTTCATGATGCATAAATTACATGTGCAAAAAGAATAGTCACGGAATAAAAGTCCGTTTGTGTCTGCGTTGCTACTGCCCTTTTACATAAAGGTTACAATGTGCTGATTATGGGATTGAAGGACAGGTCTAAAAATGCTTCTTTTACAGATACACACAAACCAAAGTTCATAGAATACATTTAGCTTGACGGGAAAAAGAAATAATCTTATTCGATCCAGAGACAGAAAAACATCACTATTTTTAGTAGAAGATTGACAGAATCTAAAGCCAAATGCGTCCTATTTCAAATCTGACAGAATCGACCACATACTTACCTCAAACCAACAGAAAGCTGGTGTACAAACACAAGGCTGTCACGAGGGGTGGAAATCTGGAAAGAACAAACCATGTCTCATCTAAAATTAAGACCAGAGGTTTTATTTGTGCCCTTTGTGCATTAAAAGTATTTCCCAACAGTTGAATAAACTGCCTTTTGTTGTTAGAGCCAACACATTTTCTACAAGAGAAGACAGCCATTCTCTAACTGACAGTATGCAAATATCCAAACAGCACACAAATATACAACTTCTTAAACATCAGTTCATGTGAGATGAAAAAATGCTGTGGCTTAAGCAGCCTATAGAACATATTCTGCTTGTGTTACATGTACTTAAGTGACAAAGAGACATGTTTAACAGCAAGTCACTTTGTCTGAGCTTTACATTTTGTAAAGGGTTAATCATCACTACATTACAACTACACGTGATGTCTGGAAGAGGGGCTTTTTTCTATAGAACTCATTCTATATTAGTCTTAAGTTATCTTAAAAAAGTGCTTCAGGCAAATACAAGCTGTCAAATACAAGTTCTTCAGCAATCGAAAAGAAGCACAGAACATGAATAAATTCACGCCAGCACATGCTCAAGAGCACACCTGCAGTGAGACAAAGAAACATGCATGCACTCTAACACACCTGCCTTCCTGTCAGGGGATCAACACATTAATGGAAAACTACAACCTGAAACATTCAACAACAAAAAATGTAATGAAATGTATGTGTTCAGCTCTGCTAATTGTTTTTTTTTAATTATTATTATTATTATTATTATTATTATTATTATTATTATTATTATTCCTATGAAGTTAGAACTGCAGTGCTCCTGGTACGCAAACGGGTTCTAGGTGATGGGTCAGAATAAGAGCAGTTCAAAACCTTTATGGAAGTTAAATCAAGGACCGTTACGTCGCCCGGACTGGCGTCACCGGGGCCCCACCCTAGAGCCAGGCCTGGGGTTGGGGCACGCAGGCAAGCACCTGTTAGCCGAGTCTTTGCCTGCGGAACTCTGCCGGGCACAGTCTGAAGGAAAGACGTAGGCCCACCACCTGCAGGAAGGAGCATAAGGGTCCGGTGCAGTGTGTTTTGGGTAGCAGTCATGGGCGGGGGCCCTGACGACCCAAACCCTGGACGAAGAATCTGGCTTTTGGGACATGGAATGTCACCTCACTGGGGGGGAAGGAGCCTGAGCTGGTGAGGGAGGTTGAGCGGTACCGGCTAGAGATAGTCAGGCTTGCCTCCACGCACAGCCTGGGCTCTGGAACCCAACTCCTTGAGAGAGGTTGGACCCTCTTCTTCTCTGGAGTGCCCCATGGTGAGAGGCGTTGGGCTAGGGTGGGCTTGCTTATAGCCCCCCTGCTCAGCCGCCATAACGTATTTATGGTATAGCCCAAACGTATTGTGAGGGTTTGTTGGGAACGTCTTGCTGATCCCTCTGTTAGGGGGGTCTTCAACTCCCACCTCCGGGAGAGTTTCAACCAGATCCCGAGGGCCATCCGGAGCTGTGGCCGTAAGGTCTCTGGTGCCGGTCTCGGCAATCCCCGAACACAGTGGTGGACACTGGAAGTAAGGGATGCCGTCAAGCTGAAGAAGGAGTCCTATCAAGCCTGGTTGGCTCGGGGGACTCCGGAGGCAGCTGAGGCATACCGGCAGGCCAAGCGAACTGCAGCCGGGGTGGTCTCGGAAGCAAAAACTCGGGTCTGGGAGGAGTTCGGTGAGGTCATGGAGAAGGACTATCGGACGGCCTCGGGGAAATTCTGGCAGACCGTTCAGCGCCTCAGAAGGGGTAAGCAGCTCTCTGCAATGCGGTTTTCGTCCTAGTCGTGGAACACTGGACCAGCTCTATACCCTCCACAGGGTGCTCGAGGGTTCGTGGGAGTTTGCCCAATCAGTCCACATGTGTTTTGTGGACTTGGAGATGGCATTCTGTGGGAGGTGCTCTGGGAGTATGGGGTCCGTGGCCCTCTGTTAAGGGCTGTTCGATCTCTATATAACCGGAGCAGGAGCTTGGTTCACATTGACAGCTGTAAGTCAGATCTGTTCCCAGTGCTTGTTGGACTCCGACAGGGCTGTCCTTTGTCACCGGTTCTGTTCATTGTTTTTATGGACAGAGTTTCTAGGCGCAGCCAGGGGCTGGAGGGGGTCCGGTTTGGGGACCACAGGATTTCATCGCTGATTTTTGCAGATGATGTTGTCCTTTTGGCTCCATCAAGCCTGGACTTACAGCATGCACTGGGGCGTTTTGCAGCTGACTGTGAAGCGGCTGGGATGAGGGTCAGCACATCCAAATCTGAGGCCATGGTTCTGGACCGGAAAAAGGTGGCTTGCACCTTCCAGGTTGGAGAGGAGCTCCTTCCTCAAGTGGAGGAGTTTAAGTGTCTCGGGGTCTTGTTTACGAGTGAGGGAAGGATGGATCGTGAGATTGACAGACGGATTGGTGCAGCGGCAGCAGTAATGCGGTCTATGTACCGGTCTGTTGTGATGAAGAAGGAGCTGAGCCGGAAGGCAAAGCTCTCAATTTACCAGTCAATCTACGTTCCTACTCTCACCTATGGTCATGAGCTCTGGTTCATGACCGAAAGGGTAAGATCCCGGATACAAGCGGCCGAAATGAGCTTCCTCCATAGGGGGGCGGGGTGCTCCCTTAGAGATAGGGTAAGGAGCTCTGTCACCCGGGAGGGTCTCGGAGTAGAGCCGCTGCTCCTCCACATCGAAAGGGGGCAGTTGAGGTGGCTCGGGCATCTGTTTCGGATGCCTCTGGGACGTCTCCCTGGGGAGGTGTTCCGGGCATGCCACCGGGAAGAGGCCCCGGGGAAGACCCAGGACACGCTGGAGAGACTATGTCTCTCGGCTGGCCTGGGAACGCCTCGGGGTCCCTCCGGAAGAGCTGGAGGAAGTGTCTGGGGAGAGGGAGGTCTGGGCATCCCTGCTTAGACTACTGCCCCCTCGACCCGGCTCCAGATAAGTGGAAGACAACGAATGAATTAGTTAGAACTGCTTGGGAAGACTGCTAGTGCAGTTAATATGAGAAAGATTTATTGGCATTCAATAGGAGAAAGATAATCACAATATTTAAATATAATGAATAATGATTCAATTTTACTGTTAATTCCTTGAAAAAGAGCAAGAGCTTCTTTATCAATCATCTTTTTCCAATGTGGCTTAATATCATTAATAAAAAATCCAAAATAAATGTACTGTAGAGAGCAAATACTGAAATACAATGCAGTTGTAAAATGCAGCAATCTTCAAGACAAAAAGAATGATGATGAAAGGTCAAGTGCAATGGTCTCCTCAAGTAGAGCTGAAGGGCTTTTCATTGGGACACTATCAGCAGGTAGTCAAAAGGCATTATGGGTAATATAGGAAACTGTTAACAAAACTAAAAATAGACCAACATATCAACTGAAAGAAGTTTTAAAAGAACTCAATTTCATTACAAAATAAAAATGTTGGACACCACTGAAGATCACATCTAGGCATGGACTCCTCAAGACCTCTAAAGGTGTGCTGTCGTATCTGGCACCAGGACATTAGCAGCAGATGCTTTAAGCCCTGTAAGTTGTGAGGTGGGACCTCCATGGATCAGACTAGTTTTTGGAGACAGAGTAAACACCTTGAATTGTTGTTCCTCATACCATTCCTGAACCATTTTGCAGTGTGGCACAGAGCATTATCCTGCTGAAGGAGGGCACTGCCATTAGGGAATACTGCTGCCATGAAAGGGTGTACCTGATTTGCAACTATGTTCAGGTAGGTGATAAGTGTCAAATATCATCCACATGAATGCCAGGACCCAAAGTTTCCCAACAGAATATTGCCCAGAGCATCACACTTCCTCTGCCAGCTTGCCCCTTTTGCACACTGGTGCCATCTCTTCCATTGCTCCATGGTCCAGTTCTGATGCTCATGTGCGCATGGTAGGCATGCTTGGAATAGGAATAGGGGTCAGCATGCCACTCTGACTCGGTGGCTATGCAGCTCCATATGCAGCAAGCCATGATGCTCTGTGTGTACTGACTCCTTTCAGTCATAGCCAACATTAAACCTTTCAGCAATTTGTGCTTCAGCTCTTCTATGGGACTGGACCGGACCTTGACCCTGTTCCTAGTTCACCAGTTTTTTTGAGTACTTTTGGTGGGTACTAATCACTGCAACGGGAACACCCCACAATGCTCTGAGATGCTCTGTCCCAGTCGTTTAGCCATCAGAATTTTGCCTTTATTAAAGTCATTGAGATCCTTACACGTGTCCATTTTTCTTGTGTCCACCACATCAAATTGGTAAACTGACTGTTCACCTGCTGCCTAATATATCCCACCCCTAAGCAATTGCCATTGTAATGAGATAATCAATGTTATTCACTTCACCTGTCAGTGGTTTTAATGTTCTCTCTGATTGGTTTATATGGAAAAAGTCCAGTAAATGTGCATTACTGTATGTGTGTCTGCGTGTCCAAACTAAGCTCTCCTATAGGATGTTCTGTTTAAAAGGAGCTCTCTGGCTTTTTGCACATTTAGCTGGCTACACACTTTAGGCTGCAGTTTGATGGCTACATTTTTATCAGTGCTCTGATTAAACGATTGAACAATTATGAGATTAATAAATAAAAGACCAAAAAAAGTTTAGAGCATCACATTGTTAAGCTATTAGAGTATTGATTTGAAACATTAGCAAGTAAACACTTGGTTGTCAGTTTAACACCTCTGCTTAAAATAGAGTGGTTCTTAGTATAGAGATCACATTGTGTTTTGTTTGGAACTAGATCCTTTAAAAAAATTATCCAAATATATAATAACAGCATGTTTGGAGTGGTTTTAAATGTACATTTGTTCAACTGCGTTCAATACAACAGGTGTGTTTGCCAGGTTTCAGCCCAACTGCATCCAATAATCACACAAAAGACCTGAAACTAGCACAGAAAATTCAGGCATTAGAAACAAGATACACATTTTCCTTCTTTTCCTCAGCCTCTGTGTATTACTAGGAAGCGCATATATTCCTGGGGAAAAATTCTCTTACTCTTCCCCAATCTTTGCAACATATCTTACTATAAAAATTACTCTGTACATCCAAGTCTAACTTGTACCTTTTTCTGTGGAAATGTCTGTCTATACCGCTTATGCGATCTACGGGGAGCCAGAGCCTCATCTCAGGCGTCATCGTGCATCAAGGCAGGATACACCCTGGACAAAGTACCAACCCATCGCAGGGCACACACACACACACACACACACACACACACACACACATTCACTCACGCAATCACACTATGGGCAATTTAGAGACTCCAATCAGCCTAGAAGCAGGTCTTTGGACTGTGGGAGGAAACCGGAACACCCGGAGGAAACCCACCAAGCACGGGGAGAACATGCAAACTCCACACACACAGTGAGCGGGAGCGAGACTCGAACCCAGGCCATCGGAGGTGTGAGGCAAACGTGCTAACAACTAAGCCACCATGCTGCCCTGTGGAAATGTATTAGATTTAAATCCATTTTTCCAAGACAACAAGTTCATGACAGATGGGCTACCTGTTTTAAATGGTCCTGTCCACTCATCATCCTCTGATGAACATGATCATAGAGCTAGCATTGGGCAGTGTGATACCTTCACCAATGGGCCTCTACTTGTTGCAGTTCCTGTTTTTGTGGTAATAAATCTATGGTGATAAACGAGGTAGTGAACATGCTGTTCCATGATTGCATCCATCTTGAAAGGCACACAAATCAAAAGCACAATAAGCAATCTTTTTAAAAAAAAAGGTTATTGACCGCTCAAAAGTAATTAGTATTTCAATGGTATATAAAATGTATGGAGTTGTGACCATCATACCAATTGTGATCCAATCACTCAAGACACATATTAATACTAGTCATGTGACACTATCCTATGACTGCCTTGGACTATAACTTGTCCTGTTCTGCCATACAAAATTAGATAACTCACTATACACACAATTATTTGGCCCGTTTCAAACCAAAGTAACTTATCTGACTATAAGCAAAGCATACATAGACATGACTCCACAAAACTATTTGCCCCATTATTTTTTGACAAGTCTAAGTAGATGTCTGAAGTGATCCCCTTGAAGGCCCACCCCTTTTCTTTTTGCAAATGTCTACCCTTATTTGACTTCCCATGTGCAGGTATGCATTAGGGTGTCTGGTGAAGACAAGGTCTCTTTCACTGCTTGACTTGACTGCACATTAACTACTCAGCAGTGTCTTTTCTAAAGCAGGTGTTTGAAAAGGAGTGTTTATATTGTGGGACCTCTCTCATACCTTCTCTTTGCACTTTTCATGATCTGTCTCGCATATCTCAAGGTTAACTATGGCATAAGAGTGAGACTATCACTCAGGAATGCCAAAGGATGGCTTTTTCAAATAGAGTCATCTCAGTGAACACTTGGCTCAATATAAAGAGGAAATGCCTTCACCTGTCAGCTTTCAAAAAGAATGTGTAGTGAAGAGGTTAGTCCTCCACAGCTTCGCTTAACAAGAATACTGTTAGACATTTTTTGTAATCAATACAATACATTTAACTTAATATCAGTTGGGTGGTGGACGCTCATTTGCAGAGGCTATGCAATGGATTTTTACTCACACCTGGTACTGTGTAGTCTATGGCTTAAGTAATCTGCTACCATTCCCACTACCTTAAATCAGCCCCTCAGCCAAAATAAACTCAGCTTGATTCAGACTCCAGTAGTACATGAAGAACAACTTATAGTCCAATTTGGTGCTCCAGACAGAGATCCAGTCTGAAATATTGATGATCATCCTAAAATGCACACAGTTTGAGGTCTGCAAAGCCAGGATTCCTGTGAAAGACTAATGATCTGCTAGTGAAATGCTGCCAATACAAAGTCTACAATGCAATTAACCTCGCTGCTGTCTGGCTACCCAGTCATTTCACTGTTTGCAAACACTGCACACTTTTCCTGGTGACAGATCGGGTGTCTCAATTTTTCTCAGGCTTTGATCCCGAAACCACAAGAAAAAAATGGTCAGTCAAAATCCTTAGCAATAATATCCGCTATCTGTCTGCAGCGTGGATTTAAGGAATCTCTGAGCTTGCACTACAGCTATGTGTCTCAGCGGAGGTCTAGGGAGGAAGGGCAGTTCTTTTGGCCTAGTGAAATCAGATTAAGTGGAACGTCGGGCCTTCTCCGGGTGTCATGGAATGAAGGAGTGTAAACACAACGTGAATATGAGCTCTAAATGGCCTCATCCATTTTGCATGTTGAGGCAGCGGATCCTCCTTTAGGGACAATGTCCAATGGCTTCTTACCCACCCGTGCATGTCCCCAGTATGTGAAAGATTAGAGCTTGAGCGATCTTCTAGCGCTTCCACTGTCTTAAATCAGCCCTTCAACTAAAGTAAACCCTCTGTACCATTCAGCTTGATTGAGACTCCAGTTCTGCAGCATGGTGTGCTGGCCATTCTTCTTTTTTTTTTTTATTGCCTTCCCATTTGCAAAAGATGACGTCCGGCTTATTTCAAAGCTATAAGAGAGAGTTAAATGTCTGTGGATAGTGTCTCAGCTTCGATAATCATATCATCATAGAATTGACTATATATGGCCTCAGTTAAGCCAGACTATTCAAGAGACAGTAACCTATGGGGCAGATAGCAAGAGCACACAGGGCCCCTGATAACTAGGCAAGAATATACTTATAATAACAGTGTGCATTCTACATTGAGCCATGCTATCGTCATTAAAAGGAGACATCGGAATATAACAGTAAGCCCAAAAATGAGCCCAAAAATGAGCCCAAAAAAAAGTAAGAGTGGAAAAAAAAAAGCATGACAGAAAGAGAACACATAACACAGGCTGAATGTCTTGCCTTTGCAGCTACTAAACCTTTTTTTGAAAGCATCCAACTTTATTCCAGGTGCAGGCCTGCTCAGCATTCTTTCATTTGCTGGGGTTTGTGTGTACACATGGTGGCTGGAATGTAAAGGAGGGAGCAAAAAATTCCCTCACTAAAGACTTTCAGAGAAAAACGCCTCATCCCTGACAATTTTATTAACAGCTGTCTTTCGTGCCAAAGTCCCTTTGCTCTAAAAGACTCAGTTTCTGTCGCACACTTCTTAGGTTACTCAGCAATCACAGAGGAGTGGAGGAGAGAAAGAAAGGAGCCTCAGAGAAAGTGTGTGCGTGTGTGAGAGAGAGAGAGAGAGAGAGAGAGAGAGAGAGAGAGAGAGAGAGAGAGAGAGAGAGAGATTGAAAGAAAGAATAAGAACACTATTTAAATGGTGTTATCTCAGCCTCCCTTTAGGCCTGGCTGGTCCGGCACATTCCAAAAGCTTCACGTCCATCGCCCACATTATACTCTGCACCCCTGGGACTCGGCTCTCCTTCCCCCATATGGTCATTTTAAGAGTGCTTGATCAGCTCAAATGAGCAAACATACAGGCCTGAAGCCTAGGGCTGAACACATCCTAAAAATAATGCCAGGTTTCTTCAAAGAGATGCATACAGGTCACGAACAAGGTATTACATGGAATTATAAGCTTTAAAAGTTCTGTGGGGATAATCAACAGAAAAAAGGAGACCAAAGGTATAATCTAAGATAGCAGACACAAAGTTATCTAGTTCCAGCTGCCACTGGTAACGTGGGTGGACTTTACTTTCAAATATATATTCAATTCAGTTCAATTCAATTTTATTTGTATAGCGCTTTTAACAAAGAGCATTGTCTCAAAGCAGCTTTACAGAACATAAGAAACAATAAACATACAAACAAACAGTCCTAGATGTTAGACAAAATATAGAGAGCGATGTGACAAATGAAAAGAAAAACCAACATAAGGTGTCTTAGTAAGGGGCAAAAATGACTCGCCAAAACAACCTCGGTTTGCCTTGAACAGATTCTAGACATTACTCGAAGTAAACTGGAGGAATGAACTCCATTATTCCAAATTCCTTCAGTGGGTGATCTGATGTTTGGCTGAGTGTGCTCACCAACATACTGGTTCAAAAATCACGTAAAATTGCTCACCTGGGTTTCTATCTGCCAAATGTGAGTCCCATTACATAAGACTCATCCAATCATTCAGTGACTCCTTGTTTCCTGTAGATGGAGGCAGGATCATCTGCAAGGACCATGCCCATCAAGGTAGAAATGTTTCATCATAATGTGGTCAGTTAGAACAACTTTATTCATTTGCACTGATTTTCCCTTTAAGAGGACAATTGAACCAAATCAATCTATCACCACAGCATGATTTTTTTCCCTTTAATATGTCAACTGTCTGCATATATATTACCTTTCATATTTTAGGAGGTAGAAAGGTGTTCTGTGGAAGAAATAAAGTGGCTGAGCACTTCACTGTCTAGTTATCTAGATTTTAAGTGATATCTAATTAGCATATCCAATCAGACATAACACGATTTTATAAGCATTTACAATTAAACAAGGGTCTAGTGCTAATTTGACTAACATTAGCAGCTTCATGATAATTAAGCCTACACAAAGGGTTCCGGTTTTAAGCAGTTATACAGCTTCAAATCAGTTGCTCCAATGTGTACAATGACACAAGGGCAAATCATTTGCATTTGCACTCTGTGCTTTATGTTTTAAATTGCTGTGCACTGTTTTTCAAATTGGGGTGTCATGACCATTCAAGCAGTAGGGATCTTACTTGATAGAAACGTACTTCACAATAATTGGTATCTAATAATCCAGTAGCACAATGAACGGGTAATTTATGTCCCCAAACAGAACCAACACATAACTTTTCTCCATAATGTTAAATAATCCATTTCTCATTCTCAGCTCTCATGCCTCAGTGCTCCTCAGGTAGACTCTGGATCCACTGTGAACCTGAACCCTGAAAAGTGTGTGAGTAATTCAAGTGCAATATTTCGTCAGTGTGCCACTTAATAAAGATTTCCTTTTTATGATAATATATTTCCAGTTCCAGTCTCAGACAAAGAATGCTAGTCAACAGTTAAATATATAATTAGATAATATTTTAACACTGACATGTTGGTGCAAAACCCTGGAACAAGTCTACATAACACTTCTGCATTCCATTCTAATGGAGGATTGATTGATTGATTGATTACAGTAACCCAAACACTAACTAATCAATCAATCAATCAATCAATCAATCATTTATTCACTGTGAATCTGGAGCCTGTCCCATACTGGCAGTGGATGGGACTCCAGTCAATCACAAAGCACTGTACACACACTGATTCACACACACACACACACACACACACACATTCAGAACCAGGGGCAATTTAGTGAAGCAAATACAACCTCAGAAGTGAATTAGGCACCATGGAGCTGTGAGGTAGCAATGCCACCTGTTACACAACCACAAATGAATATAGGCATTTACGACTTATGCATAGAAGGTTGTCAAAACCTTAGGTACTTTTACTATGGCCGACAGGGCTTCTTCATAGGACTTTAAACATGGATATGCAGCGTCCAGCTAAGAGTAAATTCCCTGTAATCAGCTCCTTGTGAATTCTCCATTCTCTTTAAAGATACTAACTTACAGTTAAGGTAACAACCCAGGGATGTCCACCTTATATTGGTGGAACACGTGAGACTGAAATACAGCCAGCAATTCCACCTAGCCAGGACCTCCCTATGCATTCTGCCTCTGGGTTAATCTCCTTTCTTTCAGCCTTTCTACAGACAGAATTTGACCACACCCTGCCTATAGAAAACAACGGCTTTTTTCTAGCTTCAGATGACAAGTGAAACGGTAAAGACCTTCTGGCAATTTTGCATGAGGCCATACAGCAGGTGGGGAACATAAAACACTTTGGTGGGTGGCAGTTTTATGAGCGTCTGATCCTAAAGGATGGTTTTATGACTTGTTAATTCTCAGAATACTTCACCTCGTCCGACACATACAGCAAAAAACTTAAAATGGTCTGAAAACACCAATGTTGAATACTTTTAAGATCTGAAAGAACTTCCAGCCTATATAAGGTCAGCTACTATTACAGAAACAAAGTAATTGCTTGGTAATTGCCCATGATGTGCTATTTATACTGGTTAATGTTTGACAGAAGTGTTTGGTAAGGCTGTGAAAGAAGAAGCCTGATATAACATTAGAAGTGAGGTCAATATTGTAGCCAAATATTTTACCAAAGTGCGGTTATAAAAAAAAAAAAAAAAAAAAAAAAGATCCAAATAATTACAAATAATTACTCAAGTAAGTTACTACGGAAAAAAGCTCCCCAAGCAGCAGGCTAGAATATTAACTAGCCTATAATTTTAGTCTGCCACAGGGAAAATAAACAAGACACTATACATATGTTTCATATTCAGCACGAACTGTAAAAATTGTCACTTTTTAAAAAGGTTTTTATCAATTTACCAGCAGTATTAATGTACCAGCTGCAAAATCTCACGTCTCCCTAGTCACTACATATGCGCACTACATGGTGCAAAGGTATTATAGAATCTGCTGCACTGTAAACTGGACAGATTGTAAAATATAACTACAGGATAAATGTAATAAATAGATTAACTAACTGCAATAAAATAAATCAAATGTAAATTTGTCTAAAGGTACTTGAGTAAGTGTAAAAACTGTTACTTTACAATTTATTTTTTACATTACTCTTACTTTAGCAGGTTTTAACAAGGTAAATGCAATATATTACTAATCATGTCTGACTATTAGGCATCTTGAAACAAGTCCAAAATTCTTTAACTTTCTGCTAAATGGTCCCTTTAAGTGATAGTGATACCTTTTCCCACAACATATTACTAACTGATAATGGATAATGTAAAATAACAAACAAGAGATTATTCTCTTTTCATTTTTCCTTAAAATACATTCTGTAGCACCACACTCCTTTTACACCGTGTGTAAAAACAGGCCAGAATTGTGGAATTCCTATCCAAGTGAAACCGTTGCCCATATTTGCACATCTGAAACTAAAAATATTCCAACTATGTCCTGCTACTGCATAAAAAAATGGTAAGGGACACAATTTAAGTCGATTCCAAAGAGCAGGAAAAAGGACAGGCCCTTCCTGTGTGTCTTAATCAACGCCTGCGTCATGACGTGCTGGAGATGAGGAGATAAACATTCCTCTGCGTGTGTTATCACATCACTCAGGCTGCTGGCTAGAACTGCTCTACGTGACTTTTCAACAATATGCACCAGAGCGACTGGCACATGCATCCCAGATATCTTTCCTATGACATACTACAATCAACACATGGATAATGCTGCTACAGGAAGAGGTTTTGTATCATGATGCTGAGAGATCAGAGGTTATATGGGTACAGAGGGGAAAAAACAGAGCACATGTGCGCACACGCACACACACATACACACACACTCTTTTTAATCTTTAGTTTCCTGCCCTCCCCTTTTTTCTTATCTCACTAAAGAACGATGCCCCCCTGTTTACTGTGTCCCAAACCCTTACTATAAATGAACTAGCATGATATAAAAACAGCATCTGGCTTGGCCCCAAGGACTCAAGCCCACATACTTCCCAGTTTTTAGATTAAATAGCTCCTTTCTCTGAAGTAGTTCCAGGAGCTAATGGCTTTTGTTGCTGGAAATAATCCACACATCCTCTCCAACATCCTGGGGGAATGGCATCTCAAAGCACCCCTCTCCCGCCCCCAGCCCAAATTTGTTGACCACTCTACTTCCTCAGATTTGGTTCGACCTGACTTTTCAAAATAAGACCTGGAGGACTGTAGCATTCCTAGAGTAGGTGACCCAACTACTGCTGGGACTCACACAGTGCAAAAGGAAGGAAGGAATGACAATCTATTTCTCTCACTAACAACATTACTGCTGTCATACAGTGTCTGTTAGTAAAATCCAGGTTATAATAAACTGTTTGGTGACTAATATAAGATAAATTTCCTCCACATGTCCACTCAAACAACTGTGGAGTTTCATGTGTAATCTTGCGTCAAGGCAAACAAGGCAAGTGAAATTTGAAAAAGAAAACCAGTGGCAGTATGGCCACCCCATAGATTATATACCTACTTCTACTCATTAGATTGAGACTTTTTCCCTGGTAAATGACTGGAACCTGCCGAAGGCAGTGTGTAATGACTTTATTTCCTGTGGAACATGGAATCCTGGCCAGAGAGATGGTGGGAGGCACAAGAACACACCTAACGGCCACCCAAGAGTATGTTTAGTCGACATGCAGCTAAACAGCCTCCCTTCTTGCATTTGTGCTTATTTTTCAGTCATTCCGAATTATAAGGCATGTTGCTCTGTTTAAAGTGAGCCTTTGTTTACTTAAAATATTATTAAAATATGCGAAGCTTGAGAAAGCATGTTCCATAATATATTATAAACAGGAATACATTACAAAAAACATTGCTGCTCATTTCGCTGCTATTTAGCAATCTCTTTAGAGCAAAAACTATGCTAAATATTTTTTGCTTATATAATAAACCTCTTTTTGGAAAAAAAAAAATCTTTTAAAACCAGGAACTGTCAGACTAACTCAAATGCAGTGAGCAGTGCACAAAGGTATGCAACATGCAGAACATATAAACACTGGTAATCTGCAGAGGTAACTGGTTTTTGATTTGATGAATATTGAAGCAGATTGGATTTTCAACTGTTTGTTCAAAAAACCTCCTCTAGAAAGACTAAACATAAAGGGTTAGTGTGTTTGTTAGACACCTAAAATAGCGTCTGGTATGACAAGTTGCATAGTTCCCTGACGGCCGAAGGAACTGAGACACAATGCTAGGTGCATTAATTTTCCTTACAGTGGAAAATACCAGAAACCCAATGCAGAGTAAACATGGAAAGTATGCACAAAAGACAACAAGGATTACCGCTGACTGGGAATGATGTTACTGATGCTTATCTTTTTAATGCTATTTGGTTTCACAGGAAACACATGGACCTGGCAATTACGTTGTTTTACACATGATGTAGAATGTATAATAAAGCCACCAAACAGACCTACCTGGCCATGCCCAGACTGGAGAACCCTGGAGGAACAATGAGCACATCCAAGCGTGAGAATGGGTGGATGCCTAATACAGAGTGAGCAGCAGCCAAACAGAAGGGTAAAAGAGGCAGGAGCGTAGATTCAGCCTTTTTCAGGTGACAGGATGGGGCAAAAACCCGGTGGGGTATGACCACCTGGGTGATTGGACCTCTGTGCATGAAACGACATGGATAATCTACATGGGTGCAAAACTTCTTATCATCCTCCTTGAAATGTGAGTTTTGGTTTTCAGGCCAACTTTGTGGATAATCAAAGTTTTTGCTGTAACACACAAGCGTCAAATGTTTCAATACAACAGAAACAACTTCACATCACATGCTAAACAGAGAGAAATAACTCACCGGTCTGATTTTGCACAAGGCTCCTCACTTTTCAACTCTTCATGGTTGTGAGGCAATGATTTGGCTTCCTGCCACTTACCAACAGCTATAGTAAAAGTTGAGGCAGGCATTGGCATCGTCACATAATAATCCCACTGTAAAAAACCTGATAAATAGAGAGGAAATAGCTGTTATCCAGGAGACATGGGTTGGTGTAGTCATTTAGCTGAAAACACAAATTATTAGTGTTGTTTATTGGACCTGTCTTGTCAGGTACTGGAACAGCCTGATTCTCACCACTCATCAGAACCATATATTCACATGGAGCTTTCACATGGGCTCGCCACGTTGACATTGCAACAGGTGGTTCTTGGCATGGGAAGAGAGCCCTGTTATTGATTGGTGAGCCCATGGTGTAAACACAACATCTAAACACGTGAGAAAGAAACACAACAACATTAAAGCTTAAAAAAAAAACAGGATGATTTCCGTTTATTCAGATCTTACTCACTATTTGAGCTGTTTCCATAATAGCAAGTTAAAAAAATAATTATCATATTGGCTGATTGCAGCTATGCAGCATGCCCAACAATAATCACCACAGATTATATGCATCTTAAGTCTTTTTGGAGAAAATGTGAACCTAATGTGGTTTCTGCAGTTCAAAAACTCTTCCTTTTTAGAATTTTATCTGTCATGCAAGAAATCCTTTTCATTAACTCACTGTGATTGACCCGTTAACATACAAGCACACCCTCACACACCCAGACTGCATCTCAACAGCACAGCACAGTTCAGAGATGTCCACTAGTTACTTGTTTCAAGTCCAAGTTAAGTCACAAGCCTTTAATCATGCAACAAATCAGTGAATTTAAGCTCTGGTCTAAAACTGGAACTAGTTACAAAAGATTATTAGGTAATAAATTAAATAATGAATATTAATGAACATTGTGCTTGTGCTTTATGAATATTAATAATTGGTGAATGGTATCAGGGAAAACCTGATCTCATCCCTGGGTTGATCCTGAGCTACTATCTCTGTGGAGATTTGTATGATATCCCTGTCTCTAGTTTTCCTTTCCCGTAAACATGACAGTCGGTGGCTTATGCTAAATGGCTCTAGGAGAAAATAATTGTGAAAGTGTGTGCTTGGTGGCACTGAAATGAAGTGTTGTCTCATCCAACAGTATATTCCCACATCTGTCTCAGTGATCCCAAGAAAGGCTTGGCATCCACTGTGACCCTGACCAGCAGTGAGTGAAGACAAAGGAATGATTTTGTAATGTAAAAACAATTTAGAGTGTGTTTCACAGACTTTCAGGAAATCACACAGAGGATCATTAAAGTGAATTTTTGTTTTTAGGCCATATAATGAGCCTGGTCTGAAAAAAACATGGTGGAGTAAATAGTAAAAATATTAAAATACCTAGTAACCAGTATTAGTATTGATAACATAAAACAAATTAGGTATACTCAAATCTTTGTATAGTGAATTATTATTAAAATGTGTGTGCTTACCTGCCATCCTGGTCCTTGGTCCATCTCACAGAGCCTCCTGAGGGCTTTGTCTTGTACCAGATCCTGAGTGCACGAGGGAAGGCATGAGGGGCTCGAACCCCCCTCTTCCTTATTTGAAGACTCCACTGGTCCATGTGAAAAAGTAAAGGCTCAGTTGAACTGACAGCTTGGGCACAGCTGCACTGGAGATACAGATCCTGCTGCTGTCTCCATCTGGCTGAAGGAATAGACATGAGCCTCTGCACTAAAGCAAATGATGAAGCCTGAGTGGAGTCCAGAGGCACCTTGTCAACCTCTAGAAGGTTCCAGAGTTCAGAAACAGTACATACATCCACTTCTTCTACTTTGGACACAGACAGGTCACAACAGTCTAAAATCAAGGTGAAGTCTTTACTCACATCATCCCATGAGGTGTTGCTGGCATCATTTTGGCTTCCTTGTGATACTATGATTTCAGGTGCATATGTAGCACTACTAAAGCCTCTGGCATTTTCACCATGAACATATGGAGTGTTTAGCTCATCTGTCTTGTTTTTGGATACCAAGTGTACCTCCTCTGTCCTGTTGGGTCCTTTACAAGGCTCTAGGAACACAACAATACTGCCTCCAACGACCTCTGTCTGAAAGTCAACACTGAGGTCCAGCACATAGTGTCTGACCAGGATATGATTTGTGTTAGCTCTCAAAGGCAGGTCATCCTTATTGGGCTCCAGATCGTCCTGCTGATTAGACTCCATCTTTCAACATATGTGAAATTTTCAGGTCAGGATAACGTCTCAGTGTATGGCATGATGCAAATAATGTTCGGATAATAATTGCGTGGTCACTGACATTTATATTAATACTCCAGGCCTTGAGTAATGTCACTCTGTATCATTATGAAAATGAAGAATAAAGAGTCATAAATGCAGTACATGGCCAAAAGTATGTGGACATCTGACCACTGCACCCATACAAAGGCTTTCCCCAAGCTGTTGGCAAAAAATTTGAAGCACACAATTGTCCGAGATGGCTTTGAAGAATTTGTTTCAATGAAACTAAAAGCCTTAAACATGTTCCATCTTAACAATGATGGGCGCAAATCGAGAGTCATAAAGACATGGGTTGTTAAGGTTGGTGTTGAAGAACTCGAGTGGCCTGCACGGAATCCTGACCTCAACCCCACTGAACAATTTTGAGGTGAACTGGAATGCCGACTGTGCACCAAGCGTCCTCGCCAAACATCACTGCCCAATCTCACTAATGCACTTGTTACTAAATGAGCAAATTCCCAAAGCCATGCTCCAAAGAAAGCCTTCACAAAAGAGTAACGATTATTACAACAGCAAAGGGGAACAAACTGGTCAGATGTCAGCATACTTTGCCCAAATATAGTGTAGTGCATTACCGCTTTTGCTTCATGCATTCTATACCATAAATCTCACTGCTAAAAGTGAGAGAGCATGGGATGTTTTATCTGAATTCGGACAGAAACATGAACAAGAAAAGGTTTTTTTTTTTTAAATTGCTAGACACAAGTCTGGCAACTTTCTGAGCAGATATTAGTGACTGTCTCACACTCAGTACAGCTTTCTAGCTCACATCACAGCTTCTGGTTATACGAGTTGAGAGAACAGGTCCGGTCAACTCACTACCAGTGTATAAAACCTGACAGAGTTGGGCTTGCATGGTCCAATCTTTCCATTGACTAATCACTGATAACCAAGCAACGTAAAGTATGGATGGATGGAGGGACTTGTATGGTGTTCATTACAGAGAATTCAAGGCTAATAATAAACAAGATGATGTTTTTTAATTAAGAAACATGTCTAACCACAGATATGGTGTAGATTTCTGTAAGTAGGCATTATTTAGCATTTATGGATGGACTGTATTGTATCAGTGCTTTATAAAGGTCTTAAGTTTCTACCATAAAGCAATATTTTGGACAGAGCTTTGCTGTTTATAGCTGCTAGAACATATGAGATAACAGAAATGAGTGAACATTTCACATTAAATATAACTGCATATGGTCAAAAGAAAGGCATGAAGTTGTACAAGTGTCGTTCATTAATTCATTCAACATCGCAATATCAGGCAAAGAACATTGGTAACGTTACTCACAGCACCCTAGATAACACTCTATGACAGCTCGGTTCCTTGAATGCACCCTGCAGATAGATTTACGAGGGCTTCATTAGAATAGTGAACATTTATATATTTTTAATAAACATCGCCAGAATTTGTGCATATGTCAGCAATGTAAAGTCAATTACAAAACCATAACGGTGCCAGTATTACTTCATATAAAATCTAGCAAACAACTTTAATTGTGAGTTTTCCATCAGCTTGGGAACTCGTGCCTTTCACTAGCCTGCTTTTAGCATTTTTTTTTTAAAGCATGCCCTCATTTATATCCAGTTGTTAACTCTCAAAATATCTCGTGAGGAAATCACAAACAGCTTGGATTCAACAAAGTAAACGTCTGAAAGGGTTTGTTGTTTAGTGCACCATGTTGTTGCTTCCACAAACCTGCATCACTCAGCAACCGGTGTTATTTTCCCCAACCGCAATCCGGAAACATAACATCTCCCCTCCTGAAAGAGATGAAGTCCATGCCGCATTCTGTGTGTCTAATTGGAGAAAACACTTTGAGTAAGAACAATTCAGCCAATCCCAGCACAGGGGGCGGGATTCTCAGGAATACGGGTAGAGAGAGAAAATAACAACACCAGATCACTAACGAAAGGAAGCTTCTCATATTGTGTCGCACATTAAAATACGTCATTTTCCGCGCCCGGAAGGAGAGACTCATCTGCAATGCATTTAACTCAAAGTTTACAGCCCTGGATACCAAAATAAATTTCACAGACCTCCTCAGTCAATACAGATTTATTTTCTGAACACATTCCAACTATTTAAATATAAGGCTTATTATTTCCATGTGTACAGTTCTATCCTGGCTGTTTTTATAGTTTTGTTTTTGTTTGTTTGATGATCTTTCCACAAACACAACACTTTAATCTTTTCAATTCACACGAGAAGCCAAACAGATTAATACCTATAAGACCTACATCATAAAGATGCTTTATGAATGCTTCATGACCCCCTGACCCCACTTTGAGAGCAGCAGACTTTGTGAACAACTACTTTGTGATAAGGGTCATTATATGGGTCCCAAATACAAATATCTCAACACACATCCTGATGTGTAAGAAGGCATGTAGGAGCCATTTATTTTGCTCTCATTGTTTAGCTACACTGCAAATCAATACAAGTTCTTCTCACAGATCACAATTATTCTACGATGAAACATTTCTATCCTGATAAGAGTGGTCTATTCCAAGATGACAATTCCTACATCTGCAGGTCATGGAGGATCATTGAATGTATCCAAATGATGTGCTTATAGTCTTCTTAGTCACTGGCTCTCATCACTCACTGGCTTTCCATAATCAAAATACTAACTGAGGGATTATCCTTCACAATCGTTCACAAGTTATCATTGTTCATGTCTCCAGTTGCAGAGATGTGTAGAATCTGCACAAGCTGTTTGTGTTACAAATTCTTCCCAAGACAGTTAAGTTACTTTATCCTTTACATATCTACAGCTGAACCAAACAACACAGCTTCAACAGTTACATTTTTTTATTGAGTGCATTGCAATATTATGATACAAAACAGATTTACATCCACATTGTGCTGGAGAAACACGCTAAAGGCCATACAGTTCTCACAGTGTTGAGAGCAGCAACATGTGTAACAGATACATACAATGATGTTCATAACTATACAGATTACTTTCCAGAAACAAAGAGTAAACTGCAATCTGCGGTGTATGAATATGTATGAATAATTGGCAATTTTTTTGTAATTGGCACAGCAAAAATAAAAAACTAAAATGCTGCTGAACTAATGACACTCCTAGTTAATAAAAATCCAGAAAATGTACAAAAAACAAACAGTTATTCAATGCTCCATCCATATTTGTTTAACACACCCTCTGGGTTTTTTTTTTAACATTTATTCTGTTGATAGACAAATTGGTACCGACAAATTCCAAAAGAGTTATGTAATGAGGACATGTGAACTGGAACACTACAGCAAGTGCTGCTCGTACCAGTGAGAATCAAAACTTCCTATAAATAAACATATATACATCTATTCATTTATCTCTGCTAAAAATATATATATATATATATGTATATATTATTTTCTTGCAGCAAAAGCATGAAGAATAAAGAATCATGTCTAGTGTAACCAGGGCAGTTTGTAAATCTCATGTAGACATGATTTGAACCAGCAGTTCTTTTATTAAAATTCTGCTAAAGAAAGAGAGCTTTGCACAACGCTATTTAAGAATTTCAGTACATCTAGTTCAAACATTGACATTTTGTTCTGAGAACGTTATGCTCCTGTGCAGCATCATGTACGCAAGTTTCCAGACATTTCTCTTCAGTGGCTCAGCAGGTGAGAAATTCCTCCCATCCGCTCCACAAGGCATTGAGCGTGCAGCAGAACACATGCTGCTCAGAGGATGCTAACCACCTACTGCAGGTGGGCTTTATACAAGTCACAGGCCTTTCTTTCCTGGGGTTATGTAAGGTGTCTCTGTTCAGCCTCACTTCACTCTACTTAAATGTGGAGAGTCGCTTTGCACGTCACTTTTTCTATTCTCTTGCTTTACTGCACTAGACAACAGATACCTGTATATCATTTTACAGATGTTTATTTGCAACGTTTGAGGTATTTCACCTCCAAGTTATCTGTTTACGCATTCATGGGAAAAAGAAAGTGCACTTTTTAATATCTGTGTTTTTATTTATCAGTGCCTAAATAACAATTATGTTTTCAAAACCATCGTCTATCAATCATTAGGGGGCCAAGCAGAAAAGGTGTGTAGGCACCCTATGGTCTTCCTACCTTTTGTTCTTCTGGCTTAGAAGTGACTGGTAAGAAATTTGGCACACTGATTGCGGAGGCTCTAAGGAACATGCTGACAAAATTTGGGCCAAATACTGCCAACACTGTAGCACCACCATCAGGTAAATTTTGGGCCTAATGTGGAAGTACATTATAGTCCTAATTTTTTAACCACTGTGTCCAAAATTAAAAAAATCAGACAGACATCGCTGGATTCTCTGGTTAAGATGAGTTCTATGCACTCTATGACATCAGTTTCTGCCTAATTAAATTTTCTGCCATCTTGGATTTTTTTTTTTTTTTTGGTTTTCCACCATCTTCTCCTAAACATTTTGTCCAATTTTTGGCCAAATTTGGCACACGTCATCTTTAGAGTAAGCCTCACAAAAGTTATAAAAGGAATATGGAACGGAAAGGAAAATCCACAAGATTTGCCCGTAATGGCCAATGAATCTAACAGTGAAGCTGCAGCTAAAAACGCTTCCATATAAATGCCATTTTTGCACTTTTTTAACTTCACCACACCTGTCTAAACATTTACCTAGACCTTTTCTCATACAGTCCGAGAAGTTCACCACTGTTCATGGTCAGAACAGACACATCACTGAAACTACAACCAGTCATCCCTTTACCTAACATTATGGCTCTGCTTCCTGAGATTGCTTAGACAGCAATTGCAGCAACTCAGAAAGTCTGTGTGCTTGGCCCCTGAAAATGCTTTTTGCAGCTTTAATTATCATTATTGTTTCAATATGTTACTGAATAATATAGATTGTACTTATTTTTTTCTAGGTGGTTTCTAAAAAATCTGTTGTGTTATTTTGATATCGTTGTGAACAGAGTTTTTTTTTCTTTTTTGGTCCACCCAATTCTTATTTAGGCGCAGATAAATAAAAATAAAACACAGAATTGAAGGTGAGGAAAGTACCTTCTTCTTTCCATGACTCTATGTCAATAAAAAATTCTCACTTAGCATGTGGTAAAGTATTTTATCTACAGTACTGTATGTGTTGGAATATTTTACAGTAAAAATAGATTATTTAAAAGTGTGATAAACTGTTATATAACTTGTTGGTTTCATAAACAAAAAAATGGTGTGGTGTTTCCACAGCCTATCGATTTAAGAATTAAACCCCGAGTCCTACCAGCTAAAATGCTACCAGCTCCAAGATGTCTACCAGCTAAAATGATACCTAAAAGTTTTTTAGTGGGACAACAGCAGGATAAATGAAAGCTAAAATGTAGCGCACAACAACCTACTGAAATATTTCAATATTGACAATTTGAACATAAACTTTTTAATACTGTGCATAAAACCCTGCTGAATGCATCAAGTCACCAGCTGAGCTACTCTTCCACTCCAAACAGTGAAACTCCCTCTCTTACAGAACTTTCTCCTCTGGTTCTCCTCCATTTTCACGGCATCATCATGTACTGTCCTCCGGAATCCGCCGGAAGCTGTGTCGTTTGACTGAGTCCCTGTTCCAAACAAGACAGAAAAGTAGGTTTCAGAAGGACTCACTCAACTGATCACATGATGTATGTGATAATGAGAAGAAAGTGGCATCAGGATCAGGACTATACTTCTACTGTATATCTGCATGACCTGAAAGTGGGAGTAATTTCATTAAGCTACAGCAGGTTAAAGGGACAGTCCAGTGGTGGTGTGAATCAGGACTGGGATTACCACAGAACCCAGCAAACAGTTACACATGCTGTCTGTTTTTACTTCATGAAGACAGGAGTGAACATTTACAGCAGTAATAGAGATGGTGAAACAATAACACATGGCCACTATGTGATGAGAACATTCCTCACATTTTTCTATTTCTATATATGTTTTCTACTAGCTTCTCATCCACATTCAACTGAACTCAAGCACTGAAATTTTTGTACATTCAAAAGTCAAAATGTAACCTCTATAAAGTAAACGTAACCAAAATTAGGCATCCTGTATCCACAGTAGTAGTTAAAATAGTTTTAGAAAAGAATAGTTTTTGGGTTTTTTTCCAGATGAATTTTACTTGCATGTGGTCTGACTTCTTCTGCTTTAGCTGAGAAAGCAGAAACATGCACTTTATTACCTGTAGTAAGTTGTCAAATATCTAAAATGCTATGGCTGAAGCATAAAGTTCAATTTACTAAAAGTAAGCTTCCTTTTAACAGCGTTAGCATGAGCGGTGTACGTGATTATATTGAACTACCATTTCAACATTTGCTTTCGTGTTTTGTCCCATCACTCGTAAGAGAAAATATGCAGTACCTGTTCTCCAAACGGGGTTTGATGATGGGCTTATAGAGCTCCGGGATCTTCCTCTCCAGCATGGGCCTCAGGTTCTCCCGCAGCTTATTGTAGTTCTTCTTCAGCTCCTGCTGATACTCTCGCTGGTCTGGTGTGATCAGCAGCTTGTTCTTCTCCACTGCTTCCCCACACCTGCACCACATATGCATTTACAGTGAGCTGATACATGGAGGATGGTTTAGGGGTGGACTAATCACTAGCAGATTTCCTGCCTAGGTTATTCATCTTATTATTCAGCAGATTTAACAAGCAGGCACAAAAAAGTTTTCATCCATACATTTTCTGTACCGCTTATCCTAAACAGTGAGGCAGGAAAACAGCAGCTGTACATGGGGACTTGGGGCACAAGGTAGGGGACACACTGGGTGGGGTGGCAAACCTCTGGGTGGCACAATCACACACACACACTCACACAATACAGACAATTTAGAGATGCCTATATATCACCCTATAACACGTCATTAGACTCGGGGAGGAAACCGGAGTAACTCCAATCACAGAGACAGGAATCAGACCCCCAACCCTGGAGGTGTGAGGCAAGTTTGCTAACCACTAAGTCACTGTGCCCCCAAAAACCTTTATTTGTTTTGTATATTATACATTATATGCTTCACAGTGATGTGACGCACCTCAATGCTGTAAACATAGCAAGAGCACATGTAGCAAGGTGCTACATAACCATACATTGAATCAGTTATTTGTTTCCTTTACCCTGGATTAATGCATCTAACTATCTAACTGGGTCACCATATGATATCATATTTTAATAGCCACCACATTTATCCGAGTCAGTTAGGTTTCTGGGCAACAAAGACTCTGGATTGATGCTTCTACTTGTCTTTTGAGGTAGCTGATGAATTTATGATTTGTTCATCCCTGTGGTTATCTCCATAATAAGGGTTAAGAAGAGTCAGAGCCTGTAAAACCTGCTCTGGGATAAGGGGAGTGACTAAAAGGAATTTTGATTTAAAGGTTTTAAATCAGGTTGGTATTTCTGGTCCTGGAGACCTTTTCAGAGCTGTAAGCTTAGAAGCTTAGCTGTAGCTATAAGATGAAAAACGGCTGAAGAGAAAACCACAGAAGGTTTAAAACAGTGGGGCAACTATAAGAAATGCACACGTAGTGCATACAGATTAGTAAAACATGCTGAATTAATGACAGCACATTTAAAAAAACAAAAAAAAACAACCACCACCAAACACACAATTCAAATGTAATAGCATTCAGACCACCTGAGCACAAAGTAATCTTGTCCAGCCTCACAGTAAAGATCAGTTGTCTGCCGTAATCGATTGTGAAAAATGCCTGCTTTGATACTGTGTTTAAAACTCGGGGTGAAATGTTACATATTAAACCCCGTGGTTGATTGCTTATCGAGAATCCCTTTAAATCCTCATGAATACAGCTAGTGTACTCTGAACACTACAGAAAGGAGCTGTTTCCTAATCTCTACTATCACTATCACTCAGTAATGTGCTACACACACACACACACACACACACACACACACAGAACCTGCTCCAGCCAGCGATGAAGCAAGTCATAACATTCGATAATGTGCTTTATAAGATGTCATGCCAGCTTATATGGATTATAGAAAAAAAAAACATTTAGAAATTACAGTCAATATTTGCAAGAATTTCGGCTGCAATTAAACCATGGCTTTTGACATCTGTATAAAAAATAAAAATAAAAGCCACGTTCAGAAGCCGAAGTAAAACGTCGCCTCAGAAGTTCCACATGTCCTAAAATAAATAAATAAATAAATAAATAAATAAATACAATCATTGCATTCTGAGGTCTATTTATTTAGAGTTTCTATTTAGGCATGTTCAAGATAAAACAAATCAGATGCAGCTGAGTGACATGAAACTCTGGCCTGCCCCTCTCTTTGCAAATGGAATGTCAATGGAAAAAAAAGTCTCTGGTAGCACTTTCAACCGTTTTAAGAAATGTCCATGAGGAAAAACAATGGTACTCTGTTGTTTAGGTGCTTAGTGCTCAGTGGAAGCAAAGCAACAGTTCTGCATCGTTTTTACTAGGGAAAGGGCTGAAAAAAAAAAAGCTGCTCTTTCTTAAGAGATCTTAAATGCCACACTCACCGTAGGATGAACTCTTTGAAACACAGGCGCAGTTTGTTGTGATGACGATAGAGTTTGGGGTCTGCTGGGATTTCATTCAAAAAGACCTGGGCTACCTCTAATGGTCCCTGAAGAGACAGAAAGGGAGGGAGGAAAAGAAAGAGGTTTCTCTCTTGAACTCAGCACTGACAGAGAAAATGAATGCTTTGCACATTGGAGGCCACGAGGTAAAGTCAACACATAAGGGAAAAGCATGAATAGGCCTTTGTCTGAGAGATGCGGCTGCGCAGCCCAGGAGTGGAGCAATTGCCATACGTTTCCTGTGTTGTCCCTCCAATTGGCATTTATCATATAACCACAGCCATCTCCTCAGGATTCTGGAGACATCACAACAGTAAACGTATCATGATCGGTGCGGTAAACTGTTATTCTGTGGCTCTGGGCAACCTCAGGAAGGCAATATCACTTTGAAACTATTTAGACTGACTTTCACGGATTATATCACTCTGATTTCCTCAGACTAAAATAGAGATATTTCCTGAGAAGAAGGAAAAAATTTCTACCACAGAATAGAACTATATAAACATGTCAGTGAGGTGAGGAATATGTCAGGTGAGATGGTCAGACCTGGTTTACTGTAGCAGTTACAGAGCCCTGCAACACCATCTGCAGCATCTTGGGGTCAGGCTTCTCTTTGTGCGTGGCGATAGCCAGCTCGCGGGTTTTGTTCTGCATGTCTTCGATAGCCACCTCAATCGGAGTCAGGTCAAACTGCAGAAAGAAAATGTGAAGGTTTATTAGTTTTGCCTCAGAAATGTCTTTTCCCTGCAATGGTATGACAAAAGATCTATGTATAGATCTACTATAGTGCTGAAGTGCAAACACAGCAAGATTAAAGGAAAACTCCAACTTAAAACACATGAATTTTGTTTATATTGAAATATTTCAGATGTGCTCAGTGGTGCTGATTTGTTGATTGGTGCAATATGTTCTTTATTCACATGAGAAGTCAGTCATTGTGTGCCAAGCTGACATCACAGGGGGACATTTCTAGTGTAGCATCTATGTTGTTTAATAGGGTTATAACACAAAGGTAGCTCCTACAAAAAAAACCCAAATAGCAAATTCTTCTATTCTCCTTCACCAATTTCCAGTTTTTCAATGTCATATTAATGAAATGTAGAAGTAGTAAAACATTTTTGTTGTGATATGATCTAAGAGAAGCTAGTCTGTATACTATGAGAGGCTTGAAAGATTTGGAACACATGAGAAAGACTAAAGCACTGCTGCATCAGCCTCTTTGGGGAAAAATCAATTCCCAGTGGCACCACCAACAGCTGGTATTTGAATGGCATTGCAGGTAATGTAGTAAGACTGCAAATAACCAAATAGAAGATTATTCAACCTATTCAAACCTGACATTTTCTTGTTCTAATGGCACATTATTTTACTTTTTTTTATCTAGAAATAAATGCTTCAAAATTTCCACTGAGCTAAATGATGCCATATGATTTTCTGCAAAAGAACAAGACTATTTCATCTAGGACAGTCAAAATATCTAATAGATTTTAATAAGCTTATGTTTGGTACATTTGAGATTATTTAGGATTTTTTTTTACTTGCCAAGACATCAGTTTTTGCATGAAATGAAAGTATAAGGCTTATACACCTATACATAACTGTAGATCATAATAAGATATATATGCAAGTCGCTCAGGGTGGATTTTCCCTTTTAGTGCAAGTAGAAATATTTGAGTAGACTTTGTTACCTCTTCCTTCTGAATGACATTGATTCGTGTCTTCACGTAAGGAAAAGCGTGCTGTGTGGTGAGGATGGTTTTCCTTTTGTACTGCTCATTCAGCTCTCCTCGGGGCCGTCCGCTCTTGGTGAACGGGGTGGTGTACATGAACCGGCGCAAGTTGAAGTTCTTCTCAAAGTTAGTCAAACGGTCCTTCATCTCATAGTCATCAAAATACGGCTCCACGTACGTGATCTGAATATATGCCTAGTTCCCAAAAAAAATAAAATAAAAAAATGTTTCAAATGAACAACTTGTGAAACGAGGATTAAGGTTCGAAAATTTGGATTCTAAATTACTATAAATAACTACAGTATGAAGTGAAGTGAAGAGTATGAATGTAAATAACTACAGTATGAAGTGAAGTGAAGAGTATGAATGTAAATAACTACAGTATGAAGTGAAGTGAAGAGTATGAATGTAAATAACTACAGTATGAAGTGAATACCTTGTGTTCTGAAAGGGAAGCTTTGCATTCGAATGAAAACTGATTAGCTCTTGACTGTCTTTTAATTAACATTACATCTGGACTTAAATACCTTGTTGGGATTCAGTTTGTTTCTGTCTACAGGTGTGGAATCCTTGATCATTTCCAGAACACTGTCTCCCAGACACTGTCTGTAGAAATTCTGTTCAAATGACAAATATGGTTACATGAGAATCTGACATCTTTTACATCTTGAAACACTAAAACTCACTAAGTTCTCACAAACATTTACATCTAATTGCATAATTTACTTATCACTGAAGTATCATCATAAACTTTGCAGTAGAAAGAAGCTCACACATTTCTTACTTCTAGTCTGTGGGAGATTTCAGGGAGATGTGTGATTCCTGGCTCTTTATAAATGAACTCTCGCTCATCGAGATCTCCAAACTTCGCGCCAAAAAATGCCACACGGAAATATGTCCCAAACATCCTCTTAGTACCCTGAAATAAAACACACACACACACACACACACACACACACACACACACACACACACACACAATATACAACACTACATTTACAGCTCTGCATTTTGTCATATTTTAAGTCTCTTCAGTTTTTTTTGTAGATTTCAAATGCATGCTTGGATAAATCTCTTGCCATATCAGCAGAAGCACCATCTGTACTCGGATTTACCTTCTGAACAACGTTCTCAAAAGCTCTTTTTAGATTGTCGTGAGTGGTGGCCAGTTTCCGGAAATCTCTATGGGCCTCCAGTATGGGAATGATGACCTTATACACCTCATTCACTGCCTCATATAATCCACCCTGTACAGCAAGAGTGGCAGAACACACACTCCATCAACAATCTGAATCAACAATCATAGTAACTATATTTCACAAAACAGCAACAAAGTGGCCAAGTAAAATCACCAGCTAGATTTATAATATTTAAAACATACATTGCTGAAGAGTTCTGCAGCCTGCTCAAGAAGCCCCACCAGACCAGACTCTGTGAAGTATCGTCCTGAACAAACGCCGTCCTCATCTGGGGACAGGATATCATCTGACACGGCTGACTCCTCCAAAACATTAGGGGAGATGTTCTGTCGAGATGAAATGGCACTGATTATTTCAGTAGCTTGGAGTTTTCTATGTATGTGAATATTACTTCTACATTTCTAAATCATAAGTAACATCTGAAAAAGTCCTTCTCAATTTATTCAAACCTTCCTCAGTATTGTGTCTAATCAGTACCGATTCATTCAGCTGAGGGATAATAATCTCTAAACTGTTTTCACTTGTCCAGATGAAAATTGCTAATATAATGTTGCTACCCAAGCTTTACAGTTTAAAGGAAAAAATCCATTTGCAATTTGGCAGACACCTTTATTCACAGCGACCTATGTTTTTTCATTTATACTCTGCAGTTGAGGGTTAAGATCCTTGCTCATGGGCCCAGCAGTGACAGCATGGCAGGATTAAGATTTAACCTTGCAACCTATTTAACATGATCGTCAATGTTTTTCTTGTAATCAAATTCTAAATTTATTTTAAAAATTTTCCATTAACAGACATTTCTTCCACATCTTGGTCTATTTATCTGCTTTGCTCCTGATATTGGAGTCACAGGGAATTCATTTTTCTACATAAAAAGACTGAGGCAGCAGCAATTTAATCCTTTAGTATATGCAGTTCTCTCATGTCCTCATCTGTACACTCTGTTCAGACAGATCAGGTTCTGAAGCTTTGGAATTTATGTAAATACCGCCGTCAACACCATCTCCTTCATCATCTTGTAGATCGTTTACTAGTTGAGCCGAGTGTCTGCCACAACTCGATGCAGCTGTTTCATATAGCTGTGCCGCATTCTGCAACTTTGAGTCCAACATTTGCTTTCTACACAACTTCTACATTAAATTTCTCTTTAATATGGCAATAAACATCAATAGAAAGTGATGAGTGAGAAGAGAAGCTTTTGCTCTTTTGATTTTAGGAGTTAACAATGAAATGCCATCATTATTACTTATGTTTGGGAGTGGTGATATTTTTTCTTTTTTGGAACTGTGCTTTCTGTGAGAAATTTGCAGTTATCTGTCAACATCATTACACACAAACACCAACCAACATATTATATAAACATATAATGTGGATCCACCATGTGGATCAGGTTGGAGTTTTCCTTTAAGAGACATTTAAACCTACCCCAGTTTCATTATATTACTATTCTCCATCTACAGGTAAACAGAAAGGTATGGTATGATCTTTTTTTCAGTAATTTCTGACTGGTACATTGAGTCACTGAATGAATCACTGTGTGTTTCAGGTAAATAATTAGTTCATTAATAAATAATATATTCTGTGGCATAAGTTATCTTTTAGCTGATACATCTGGGAAAGATGAAGGTTTGCATTCCAGTTAGACTTATCACTTACTTGGAAGGTGACGCTGCCCACAGGCAGGTACTTGTGGTCCTCCAGCATGCTGAGGTACTCAGCCACCAGAGCAGCAGCATGCACCAGGCACATAGCTGACTCAGTGAAGCACTTCCTGCTGTTATGCTTCTCAGCCATGTTCTGAAGCCAGGTCAGACGTAGATCAGGTGACGTCTGGTAGCCCTTCGCGATCCTGCCACAGATGCAAACATGAGTTTGAGTCCCTATGATAAAGCAACTAGGCTGCAAAATCCCAATTCTGACAGCCTGAAAATCAAGGACATGTGTGTGCTTTGAGCATTTACATGCAGTCTGTGCACATGCTGGGCCAAAGCTCAAGGCTAAGACATAACCACATAGTTTCCATGGTAAGTTCAAAAACAGTAGACAAACAGCAGAAACCACAGGCAAATGAGAAGCAGAGTAAGAAACCACAGTACGAGGAGGCAAGAGACAGAGAATGGCAGCACACACTGAACTGAGTGAGTGAATAAATGAGTAAGTGATATGGACTGACTGAATGAGTGATGAAGTGAGTGATGGATGGATGGAGTGAGTGATTGAGTGAGTAAGTGATGGAGTGAGTGGGTGAGTGAATGAATGTGAGAGTGAGTGGGTGATGGAGTGAGTGAGTGAATGTGTGAGTGAGTGAGTGAGTGAGTGAGTGAGTGAGTGAGTGAGTAAGTGAGTGAGTGAATGATGTGGACTGACTGAATGAATGTGTGAGTAAGTGAGTGATATGGAGTGAGTGAGTGAGTGATGGAGTGAGTGAGTGAGTGAGTGAGTGAGTGGTGTGGACTGACTGAGTGAGTGAGTGAGTGAGTGAGTGAGTGAGTGAGTGAGTGAGTGGTGTGGACTGACTGAGTGAGTGGGTGATGGATGGATGGAGTGAGTGAGTAACTGAGTTTGTTACATTTTCATGTTTTTGTGTGTATATGTTACCTATACATCAGGTCCATTAGCATTTCAGGATCTTCTTGAAACTCCTTCATTTTGACTGTATCTGAAAGGATGCTGTTTAGATTTCTCAGAAGTTCATCCACCTAAGAAAAAGATGGAGTGCTGGAAAATTCAATTGTTTAAACACCAGCTTTATTGTGTTTCAAAACTGCCCTGATTCTTGCTGCATGACTCAACACATTCCTTTTAGTAGCCAAGAAGTCCATATTAAGAGAAGACTCAAAGTTATTCCTATCATTTTTATCAAGAAGGCCAGACCATAATTTGACTGGCAACATTCCTGCTGCACTGTTGATTGACTCAGCAGTCTAGACTCTGGGGGTTTTATTTGATTTGATACTTATATAAATAACAATGCTTTACTGGCTTAACTCTAGCATTTTACCTGTGAAGGAAGCTGTGTGGACTGCATCTCTGTGTCTTCTTCTGCGTACGATAGAATGGTGCGAAAAGAGCGGCGCAGGTACTCCTCGTGCACATCCGAGGACTTTCCTACTAGAGATGCCAACGACATGGTCATCTGCATCTTTACTCTGGAGAAATTCTGTTCAGGGAGCAAGGAACATTCATCACAACCAGAAAATAAAGTGTAATGGCAGAGAATACTGCATGGAATAAAAACAGTTTGCAAAACATCCAGAATACCAAAAAGGAATGTTTTATATAATAATGCTTTATAACAGTTTATACCAAGGCATTGCTGAATAGTTTATTCTTTTTGGTCAGTAGGTGTTGATTCATTTTCTATAGCAGATGCTCTGAAAGTAGTGCTGACTGTAATTCAAATCACAGGCTTATAATTAATGCACTGCTTCGTTTCTATGGCAACAGCTTATTCTCACACACACACACAAAAAATAATAATAATAACCCTAATTTAAATTAAAAATGCTTTTGGTAAGGAGAACTTTATGTAAAATTTATGGAGGAAGTTTCCAGTTTAACAGCTTAAGTTTTGCACTTTCTGGTTTCTCAGTAACATGAAATGATGCATTTTTATGTTTTATTACTTCCAATAAGACAAAAATGGCGATGCTGGTGGGGCATAGGTACGTCTACAGTTGCTAAAACATAAGTGATAACAGGAACTAGCTTGTTGCAGAGACATTTTACAACCTTAATAAGAATACTGACAAATTAGCATCAATTGGCAAATAGGATATGGAGTTATAGGATCAACCCATCATTGATTATTTTCCTATAACAGCAAATTCTGTCATGGTTTATTTCTTACGAAACTACTTTTATTACAGCGCTAAATAATGCTCAGTTGCTCAATAACTCTCCTTAGGCCAACTCATCCTGAACCCTGATTAAGCATATTTGGAAAATACTCTCTATATCAGCATCAGTCTTCCCAAGGGTCTTTATCTAGGAGTAGCCTCTGAGGTTATGTAAGCTAATTTTACCCCACTGCAGGTAAGAGGATGAGAATGAGGCATGGCGCCGTGCCAGTTACATTGGACATTGCTATCATAGTCTCAGCTCATTGATTCTGGGGTGGACCCAGCCAAGGGCAGCAAATGCACCATCCATCTTGCTCAGCATCAGGAAACTGCAAAATGATCCCATTAACTCGGACATAATTGCCAATGGATCATTTCAGTGGCACCATTATGCTGGTTTGAGCATATGTGTGAGACAACTCAAGACACTGTCGTCTGTTTCAAGGCCCGTTTTTGCAATAAGAATGGTCACAGTGTCGATATTAGACAGTTGAAAACCCATAGTTTTATGGAAATGGCATGCAGTCTTCTATGAGTGAAGTGCGCCAAGCAAACATAAAACTGGGGTTGAGGAGGGAAAAACAAGTGAGTCATTGTGGCTTAGAATCACCATGACTCATTCAAAGGTTATAATAATGACAATGGAGGTAACTGTCAGGGCAAACCAAACACTCAGACAAACAGAGATGAAGAGACATTCATCGTTTCCCCATTAAAGATGAATGAGAACGCAAACAACATGGCCATCTGTTCGGGGCGGGCTGCGTATGTGTGTGTTTGGTGAGGGGAGCTAAACGACGTGAACAGAGGAAATAGCCCATCCAACCAGTGCACACAGGAAAAAAAAAAAGCAGGCACACAGACCCAAAACCAAACACACCACCATTAATGGAATACGTGAGGCGTGACAATACTGAGCAAAAGAAATCTTACACAAATTCAAGCATGTTTGGGTGACAGCTTCTCTGAAACGTCTACTAGGAGCCACTGCAACTAGATTTGATTCTGTATTATGAGTACTTTCAAAGAGCAACATACTGATTCATGAAGTCATCGTTAACTAGTGTGTCTGTATTTGGACAGATTTTGAACCAGCACAATAAGTGGACTGATGTTTTTTTTGTCTGATTGTGGTATTTGATAGGACAGATGTACCTAATAGAATATGGAAAATAGTGATGGCTATCGCTCTGTTTTGGAAATTCTTGGAGCTTTGTGTGTGTGTCTTTCTTTGTGAATGTTATAGCTCTGTAAAGCTGTATCTCATAATACAGTCAAGTAAAATGTGTATGTGTGTGTGTGTGTGTGTGTGTGTGTGTGTGTTCTACTCATATCTCTCAGATTGAAACTGCACACTCTGTGTGTGTTTTGTGGGTTTGGTTATTGTTGAGGTTATTGTACATACGCACATTTGTCATACTGTCATTGTGAGGACCTTTAAGCTAACCTCAGTAAGCTCTTTTTTTTTTTTTTTTTTAAATAAAAGCTGCAGCTATAGCTTTGTCTTACTATCACTGTGTGTGTGCGCATGTATGTGAACAGGTGTGTATGTGGTGTGCTCTTATGTCATATCTCTCACAGCAAAACAGAATACAGAGCAGGCGTGTGTGTGTGTCTGACAGACAAAGAGTGACAGAAAGTCTTACACTGGCAGAATTAAAGCTGTATCTCATGATGAGGTAGAGTGTAGCACAGGCCTGGTTTCTGTTGCTGTCCACACAGCTGCTGCAGTACTGAAGCACTTTCTGGCACAGATCTGCACACTGCTCCGCCTCCTCCTCGAACAACATGTCCCCAAACTACAAACCATCACACCAGCATATAACTTCACTGACGATAATCAGTACAATTCCACTGTTAATAATTTAAAAGTGAATTTAAAACGAATTAAAAATTCTCTAGTGGCTTCAATGAATAAATAAATAAATAAATGCCAAAACACTGTAGCATATGTGATCAACACAGACAATTATTATGGTCAGTTGTGGAATTCTCTCAATAAAGATTTGTGCATTTCCTTTTTTTTTCCCCTTTTAATCAGAAATGTTCTCTTTCCACTTTAAAGACATGGGGCAGCTCTCTCATTGGGAAAAGAATTTGATTATGTTTTATTTTAATTTTTCTAAACATACGAAGACAATACGCAACCTTCAGAAAAAATGTAACCAGAACTACTTTTTGTCTTGTTCCAGTCTTGGAACACTTGAGTAAAACTAGATAAAATACCTTGCTAAGACATTCCCTAATGTCTGACTAGTGTTAGAAGTTAATATAGTGATATTATAAATTCTGATGGACGGCCTTCAACAAATGCCCTTAAATTATATTCTCATTAAATTTTAAGTAAAGTTGTTTGTTTCAGAGAAATTATTATCTGTGCTAATCCCACGTAGTCTACAGATATACAGATCTTTTGTAACTGCTCAAATAAATAAACTAATTAATGAAATTACTAAATGAAATCATTGTGCAAAATAACTGGTCAGACCTTCACAATGAGAGCTCGGATGGAGCTGAAGCAGTGTGATAGATACACGGTGCTCTGGTTGCAGGTTAGTGAATGAAGCAGAACCCTCAGAACTCCACC